>OY720346.1:65125099-65428676 GCA_963082975.1 Labia minor | reverse complement strand
CCATATTTTTTATTTATTTGTTTATCCTATTTTTTCTTTTTGTTTCTCCTCTTAAGTTTTATGAAAGAGTCATTTCAGCATAACCTCTTTTATTTCTCTCACCCCCCCTTTATTTTGTCACTATTAAACTCAAATAAATATTTCAATAAAAACCAATATTCTTCTAAATATTAATAATAAATAAAATTTAAAAGTTTTATTTTTAATTTACTTAGAACTATTAATAAACGATCAAGTAATTAATACGAAATCAATAAATTTCTACAATTTTAAAAAATATTTCTTTGAGAAATTCATTCTCATATGTTCATTTTCAACTTTTCTAGAACACTAGAAATTAAAAATTATAATATTATAAATAATGTATTATGTATAGTATATTTTATTGAACTAACATATGAGACAAACTATTTAAAACAAAATTACATAAATTATAAAAAAAAATTGGTATTTATATTGAATTGTCATCCAGTAAGGGATTTGGATAACACTTTTTGAGTGGGTTCCTTTTTTAATTCCAAATAAACTTTTCTTATGCAATTTTTACAGGTCGCTTCTAGTTTATGAGAAAAAAAAGGATTAAAGTTTGCATTGATATTCTATTTAGCTAACATGTTTTATTATTTGACCATCAGAGGGTTCCACTAATTTTCTGGTTTTTTTTCAGTTCAGGTTAGATATAGAAAAATTAAAAAAATTAAAATTAAAAATTAAATTAATTAAATAATTTCCCTATATCCAAACCGAACAGAAAAATTAGGAATAATTGAATAATTAGTGAATTAGTCAATAAAATATTACTTAATGAAATCATATTTCGTGGATCATAATAAGCTAATCTGGCAAACTTTAATCCTTTTTATGTCGTAAACTAGAAGCGATCCGCGAAAATTGAATAAGAAAAGTTTTTTGGAATTAAAAATGGAACCCATTGGTAAAGTTTTATTCAAATCCATGACTGGATGACCATTCAATATAATTACCAAATAATCAATTTTTATATTAACCTATGAATATATTCTAAAATTAATTTTTCAAGAAAAGTATTCAATACAGTTATAAATTAAAAATAATAAATTTTCTTTTTTTTTATGTGTGTATTTTGTTTTTTATATTATATTAAAATTATATAAAATTGTTGACAATTTAAATTAATTTTAATTTATTATATTTTATTATTATATATAGTATATATATATATGTGGGAATGGAGCCTTTTGGCTCATCACCGTCCGACTCATCAAAAGCCTGGCGCATCTTGCTGCCTCAAAGTCAGCCATTCTCAACCACAATATCATCGGAGTTGGTGCTTCCTCTCAACGCCGCTCCAAGCAGCGAGCGCCCCAGACGCCGTCGCCGCCTCCCCACCATGCGCTACCATCACCGTCGCCGCCATTCTCCCACTCCACACCACCGACCAATAGCAACCGAGTTCCAGCTGTTTGGACTTCCTTTTAAAAAGGACACCAGCACAATTCGAGTTAGTTTTACAGTCGACACTTTACAGTCCTTTGTACATCGCCAGAAGTATTCAAGAAACGAAGAAGTTACATTTTCATTTATTTTTACACTGTTTTTTATCTTGTTCATCTTTATTCAATAAAACGATATTTTTGCAACCATTTAAACAAAACAGATATTTTTTGCTAAACAACCCCTAGACAACGAAATTCCCTACAAATTGGAGGCTCAGTCCGTGATTGAAAACAACTCGTTTATCGTTCGGGCAAAAGAAGATTCCTAGACTTATTCACTCTCAAGATTTTATGTGAATAATCTTCAAGAAAAGATACAAGATTCAAGATTCAAGTCTTATTCACTTTCAAGATTTTTGTGAATAATTCTTAAGAAAAAGATACAAGATTCAAGATTGAAGATTTATTTACTGTCAAGATTTTTGTGAATAATTGTCAAGGAAACGATACAAGATTTAAGATTGAAAACTTATTCACTTTCAAGATTCTTTTTTTGTGAATAATCAGCAAGAAAGAAAATACAAGATTTAATACAGTAAAGTTTAAAGAAATAAAAATATATTCAAGATGGTGAAATTGGTTGATTTTACAAAAATCGCAAAAAACATCATTGAAGCCAAACCATATGAATTGAAAGGACTAAAAACAATAATAACCGGTGACGCAACATGCCACCTCAATAGAAAAACCCTACTCAACTTTGAAGGGTTCAACTTTGTTGAAGGTTCTGAAGAATATGAGAAAAAAAATGAAGAATTAACGGAAAAACTATCCAGTAAGCAACTACGTCAAACATCTAATATACTCAATCTTCCTGAGCAAGACAGCGACGAACTAATTAGAGGTAAAATCCTATCTTGGTTATGTACACTGGACGAAGATGATGATGAAGAAGAAGAAGAAGAAGATGATGATGAAGAAGAAGAAGAAGAAGAACTGGAAATAGTTCATTCTCCGGCTCGAAGCACACGAACCGAACAACCTATACCGAGTCATAACAACTACAGAAGACACGTCCAAATACAAGACATCGAATCAACAATTAAGAAATACGATGGATCAACCAAGTATCCAATCAATAAATGGGTCACTGAAATCGACGAAGCCGCTTCACTCTACGATTTGGACGACAGACACGTGCTGATACTTGCCAAACGATCAATTCAAGGCTTAGCAAAAACTTTGGTGGACAGTGAACAAAATATAAACTCCTGGAAGAAGCTCAAAAGTATTCTGCTAAAAGAATTTTCTGAAAAAGTTAACGCAGCGGACATTTTCAGACAACTCGGAAACTCCATGATAGAGAAAAATGAAGACGCCTTTGCTTATTATCTACGAATGAAAGAATTGGCAAATCAAGTAAATGCAAGCGATCAGGTCTTGATAGATTACGTCATAAATGGAATACCTGATCCAAACCAGAAAATGTTCTTGCAAGACGCATCTAGTTTAGAGGTTTTCAAGCGCAAAATCAAAATATGCGCTCGAATGAGAAAAACAAAACCTCAAGAATTAGTTACACCCGCCAGAAGACATGAAACACAAAAAATCAATCAGAACAGGCCAACAAAGTCAGTCTTCAAAAAACGATGCATCAACTGTGGAGACCTACAACACTCGACAGATGCATGTCCATTCAAAGACAAAGGGAGCAAGTGCTTCAGATGCAACGAGTTTGGACACAAGGCACCTCAATGCCCGAAGAAGTCGACAAACGGAAATATCAACATAGTGTCAAAGCATGTCGAAGCAATTAATCTTAAAGACATCCAGCTTAACGGACACCATATGAAAGCATTGATTGACACTGGGGCCTGTGCAACACTAATCAGCGAATCGGTCTGGCATGAAATAAACCAACCCGACCTCACAGAATCTAACAAAGTGTTCACCGGGCTAGGTAAAACTAAAATTCAACCTTTAGGATATTTCCAGACACCAATCATAATTGACTCATCCACCTATGATGTTCCAATTCACGTCGTCAGTTCAGGAGTAATAAACGAACCGGTCATCATCGGTAGTGACCTCCTAGCACAAGCCGAAACAACGTTGGGCCCCAAAGGAATCACTCTAAAAAAATTAACAGAAGAAATACAGATAATGAACATCAAAGTAGAAAATTCAACAGAGATGAATTTCTCTCCAGATGTAAGCAAAGCACAGAAAGATGAAATCAAAAAACTAGTATTAGAATATTCTCCGAAAAAAACTAAGACGACCAACGTGCGTATGAAGATTATTTTGAAAGACGAGGAACCAGTTTTCCGCGGTCCTAGACGTCTACCACCTATTGAAAGAGATATAGTCGACCAACAAGTGAATGAATGGATCAAGGAAGGAATAGTGGAACCATGTTATTCAGAATACGCCAGCCAGGTGGTGATAACCAGGAAGAAGTGCGGCACCCCTCGCATTTGCATCGATTACCGCGGAATCAATGCTAAAATGATTAAAGACAGATTTCCTTTGCCTTTGATCGAGGATCAACTGGATAAGCTGCAGAATGCAAGAGTTTTCTCAACAATAGACCTCAAGAACGGATTTTTTCATGTAGAAGTCGAAGAAAACAGTCGGAAGTACACAGCATTCATAACTCATCAAGGGCACTTTCGGTTCCGAAAAGTACCTTTTGGACTCTCCAATTCTCCTGCAGTATTCACTCGCTTTGTAAATCAAGTGTTCACCGACCTCATCGCCCAAAGGATAGTGCTCCCCTACATGGATGACTTGATTATACCAGCTGAAGATGTGGAAGAAGCCATCAGTCGACTAAGAATAGTTTTGAAGCAAGCCGAAGACTACGGACTGTCAATAAACTTCAAGAAATGCCAGTTCGTTCAGAAAGGTGTAGAATTTTTGGGTCATCGCATCGAGGGTGGAAAGCTTTATCCATCCATGTTGAAGAGCGTAGCAGTTAGAAATTTTCCTGAACCAAAAAATGTGAAGCAAATTCAAAGTTTTCTGGGACTCACTGGATACTTCAGGAAGTTTATCCCCTACTACTCGATCATTGCTAGACCACTAAGCAATCTCTTAAAGAAAGACACTTCTTTCATATTTCAAGACGAGCAACGAAATGCTTTCAATGAATTAAAACGACTACTCTCCGAAGAACCAGTCCTTAGTATCTACCGAGAAGACGCCGAACTGGAGCTACACACAGATGCATCGCAAGACGGCCTTGGAGGAATCTTATTACAACGATCACCTGATGATAACCGTTTTCATCCAATTTACTACCTTAGCAAGAAAACCACAGATACAGAAAGAAAATATACCTCGTATGAACTCGAAGTATTTGCCATCATACACTCCCTAAGAAGGTTCAGAGTGTATCTTTTGGGGCGACGTTTCAAAATAGTCACCGACTGTCAAGCATTCCAAAAAACAATGTCCAAAAAAGATTTGCCACCCAAGATAGCCAGATGGGGGATGCTTCTAGAGGAATTTGATTATTCATTAGAGCACCGACCGGGTCAGCGTATGGCTCATGTGGATGCGCTTAGCCGCAACCCAATTTCCATCATCCAAGAATCGAGAAATACCAAGATGAGCACCGCCCAAGATGAGGATGAGAAGCTCCGAATCATAAAGGAAATCCTTAAAAATAAACCATTTGAAAACTATCTTTTGAAAGACAAGATCCTGTACAGACAAATCGGTGACCAAGAACTGTTGGTGATTCCAGAAAGAATGCAAAGAGAATTAATAAAAGATATACACGAAAATGGACATCTATCGCCAAAGAAAATAGAAGAAGTGGTAAAACGCGAATATTACATTCAAAATCTAAAGGAGAAGATTAATCAGAGCGTCAACAACTGCATCACCTGTATTCTGGCCAATAAGAAATCCGGAAGAAAAGAAGGATTTTTACATCCACTTACGAAAGAGAGCTGCCCATTGCATACCTACCACATTGACCATCTCGGGCCTTTAGAAACGACAAGTAAAAGGTACAAACACATTCTAGTGATTGTCGACGCTTTCACAAAGTTCGTATGGCTATATCCGACGAGGACGACAACGGCAACAGAGACTATTTCGAAACTGGAGTTGCAAAGTAAAACATTTGGAAACCCACACAATATAATATCAGACCGAGGAACGGCTTTCAGCTCGAATGACTTTCGGGCTTATTGCGAGAGAGAAGATATCCAACATCATATGGTCACCACGGGACTACCCCGAGCAAACGGCCAAGCAGAACGTGTGAATGCCACAATAATACCCATACTCACAAAACTAGCAGCAGATGAATCGGGAAAGTGGTACAAGCATATTGACGACGTTCAGCGAGTAATCAACTCCACTTTTCACCGAAGCATAAACAATTCACCGTTCGAACTGATGATCGGCACTCGTATGAGGCAGAAATCGGATATAAGGATTAAAGAATTATTGGAAGAAGAAATGGCAAAAAATTTCCAAGAAAATCGAGATGAAATGAGGCTGCAAGCGAAACTTCAGATTCAGAAAGTGCAGGAAGAAAATCGACAGTCTTATAATGCAAAGAGGAAGCCTGCAAGAAGATATGAACTTGGCCAGCGCGTGGCCATAAAACGAACACAGTTCGGACCAGGACTCAAGCTCAAGCTAAAGTTTTTGGGACCTTACAAAATCACAAAGGTCAAACCTCAAGATACATATGACGTAGAAAAGGACGGGCTCATAGAAGGACCTTTTCATACCACGACTTGCTCCGAGTATATGAAGCCCTGGGTAGGAGAAGAAGATTGACGTATTCGAGGCCGAATACATCGCAGGACGGCCGAATGTGGGAATGGAGCCTTTTGGCTCATCACCGTCCGACTCATCAAAAGCCTGGCGCATCTTGCTGCCTCAAAGTCAGCCATTCTCAACCACAATATCATCGGAGTTGGTGCTTCCTCTCAACGCCGCTCCAAGCAGCGAGCGCCCCAGACGCCGTCGCCGCCTCCCCACCATGCGCTACCATCACCGTCGCCGCCATTCTCCCACTCCACGCCACCGACCAATAGCAACCGAGTTCCAGCTGTTTGGACTTCCTTTTAAAAAGGACACCAGCACAATTCGAGTTAGTTTTACAGTCGACACTTTACAGTCCTTTGTACATCGCCAGAAGTATTCAAGAAACGAAGAAGTTACATTTTCATTTATTTTTACACTGTTTTTTATCTTGTTCATCTTTATTCAATAAAACGATATTTTTGCAACCATTTAAACAAAACAGATATTTTTTGCTAAACAACCCCTAGACAACGAAATTCCCTACATATATATATATTCTAATAGTATTTTATTTTGTATTGAGTTCAAATGAATGTTAGGGAAACTGTCAAATTCCTATTTCACTTGATATGAAAATATTACTTGTTGCTTTTAGTGAAATAATCATAAACGATGAGATGGTAGTGTAGAGGGGAGGGAAAGGTGATAGTGTCGATGTGTCTGTCCGTATATCTGTTTGCAACATATTTGCTTCTTAGGGCCCTTTTGAAAGGGTCTCCGTGTTTCAAGCCCATAATTCAGTCGCGCCCTAAGAAAGTAAGCGAAGGAGTCTTACGCATCCGGATGTGAATATTTCAAAATGGTAATAGACCTAAATCCACAACTCCCTTCCCATCCTCCACTACCACCCCCGCTATACAACGAACCAATGACTTATGTGCATTTCCTACCCTAAACCTTGGCCAGGAAGTTGCTATTTATTTATTTATACATGTAGAATAGAGTTTATATCGTATCTTCTATATATATATATATATGTTTCCTCTTAAATTATTCTTTAAAAAAAGTGATGGTGGTTGATGGCAGTGCCAGTGGGTGAGGGGGCGTATAAAACAAGACAATAAGAAATGAAATCGGAGAATGGATGTTGATAATTTGTTTGAATACAAGAGAATGTAGAAGAAAGAAACAAAAATCGGTTAAATTATTTTTTAACATTAAATAAAAAATTATAAAAAAAACACGAAATACGAACGGAAGAGAGAAAGATATTAATAATAATAATAATAATAATTTCATATATTCATTATTTCATAACTAAGATTTGTTTTCTCCTTAAAAAACGAAAGAAATATTATTTTTCTTACTATTTCTATTCAATTAAAATATTTTTATTATTATTATTAATAATAATATATATTAATATATTTGAAGGCGCCTCAGGGTGAGAGGCTAGCGTCACTGTCTCACATTCTCGTGGTCCCGGGTTCAAGTCCCGGGCTACTTGATAAAAAGTAGTGCCTCCGATCCAGAAAATCAAGGTAAAGGTTGATAGGTCCCGTTCTACTGATCATAGGACACCTAATTAATATAACCGACTTGATAGGCGTTGTCCTAGGACGTACAAAAGTAAGAGGTTTTTTTATATATTAATATTCTCATATTGTTTATACAATGTTTCTTAATAATAGAAATTATCCACAGTTCAATATTAATAAATAAATAAATATATAAAATAATCTCAAAAATAAACAACTTCTTTTGTAATTCAAATTTAAAAAAAAAAACAAAATATATATTTATATAATACATTAAAAAATTAAAAATTTGTTTGATAGAATTAAACTAACTAACTAATTAAAAATATAATCCATTTAGAATTTATTATCAATGCCTTAAAAATATGGCTAAAAATGGCACAAATAGAAATTCCAAAATTTCAATTATGATTATTGATAGAAATAAAAGAAATTTTATAATAATTTTATTGAAAAATCACATTTAATTCATTTCCTTTTTGTTCTTAATTATTCAAAAAATAAAAAAATTAAAAATTTAATTCTGTTTTCAACTCCATAAAACAATAATAAAAGTTAAATTATTTCAAACTCAACAAATTATATATCAATCCTCCCCATTCATATATCAATATTACTTATTAAAAAAAGATCCTTCAAAATGTCCATTATTCATTTTAATTAAATTTTTTATGTAAATATTAGTAATCTTGAAAATCAATTAATAATTTTATATTTGATTTTTTTTTTGTCTTATCTCTTTTTCTAATTCAGTAAAAATATTATTATTATTATTATTATTCAGTAATTTTTTTTTTAAATAATTAAATTTTATAATAATATACATTGATTTATTAAAAAAAAATTAAAATAAAAAATAAAAATATTTAATTAATCAAAAAGAATGAAAAATAATTTATTTTTTTTTTATAGGTAGAGATATATATTTTATTTTATCATAAAATAAATAATTATATTGTAAAATATAAAATATATAAAAGGAAAGGATTTTAAAAGGGTATTATACTAAATATTTTAGTATTCATTCGTCGAGGTAAATACTTGATCTTGAACTTTGTAATTCCTTTGCTTTATTTCTTCTCCCACTTCCCCCCCAAGGGGAGGGGGTCCCCTCCTACATCTACTGATTTTTCCTTCCCTTTTTCTTTCCTATTATCATCCCCGTTTCCTATTTTATTTCATTTGTTTAACTTATTTAAGCTCTTCTTGTTGAAACATATAAATTAAAATCTTTAGTTAACATTAATTTTATACTCTTCTTTTTTATTATTATCTCCGTAATTCTCTTAAAGCTAACCTTTTATTGTCATAAACCTATTATTATACAATATATAAAACAAAAGTTACATAAAGAGGGAAATACATATTTCAACCCTCTATAAGAATTGAATGTGAATCTTTTATTATTATTATTATTATTATTCGTTTATAAAATATTTATTTATTTTTTGTAGAATAAATTTTATTTTATGAAAATATATTCTCGTATTTAATATACATAACATTCTTATTATATTACCCTTTAAAATTACATAAGCGAGAAGATTTAATAGTTTGGGAAGGGAGATTAAGTCACAAAGCTTGGGTCCAAAACCGGCAACGGAAACAAAACACAAACACTTTTGAAAAGTTTCATGTAATTATTTAATAATAATAATTATTATTATAATAAGTATTTATTTATTAAAATTAAGTTAAAATAAGTTGGAATTTATTATTATTGTGTTCTATTTAAAACATAAAATTTAAATAAAATATTACATTTATTATTAACATATGTCTCATATGACTTTTGCCTCATATTAAAAGATAATAATATTAATCCGAATTATTAATATTATTAGTTCTTATACATATATATAAAAAAAAACCTGTCTTTGGTACATCATAAGAAATGACAGCACCTATCAAGTCGGTTATATTAATTAAGTACTCTATCAACTTTATCTTGATTTTCTTGATCGGAGGCGCTACTTTTTATCAAGTAGCTTTCCAATGTTGATCCCGTAGGCTGGGTTGACTCTGTCCCATAGATCACAGATAAAGAAATTCCAATGACAGGCCCGGGACCTGAACCCGGGACCACGAGAAAGTGGGTTACCCCATGATGCTTACCCTAAATATATATAAATTAGAAATTTTAACTTTATTAAATTTATTTAAGTTTATCTAATTATTTATAATTATATAATTATATATAATAAGATATGATAACTCTTTTAATTTACTTAGTGTCTTTAGTTGAATTTTCTATTTATTATATTCATTTTACTTGATTCTATATTCCCCCATACTATTTTACGGATACTAGTTTATTTTTACAAATTTGGAATTGAAATGAAATTTTAGGATTTACTAAAATTTTTAAAAATGATCCTATAATATACGCTACATAAATCTAAAATTTTAATTTTATGCGCCAATTTCATCAACTTTCATACAGAATACTAATTAATATTTATGATAATTTTCTGTGCGTTTAATTTATTTTATTTTTTATTTTTTTTTTTTTAATTTATTTTATTTGTGTGTTGGCTGTTGGTTTCCAATTAGTTAGATCCATATTTGTAGGTTTCAATTAAATTAGATACAAATCGGAAAGATAAAGTGGGTTAGAAGATGTTTGCAAGAGACATGGTAGAAGCATCCAAAAGGGAGGGGGAAGGTGATTTATGACCAGTAGTCACCACCACCAGCACTGTAATTAATTAATTGTATGTCGTATTCTTGAACTCGCCCTTTTATTCTCTTTCATCCCTATTTTCTTTCTTTTTTTTCTACACAAACATTCACCGCATTGCCTATAATATGTAATCGTACCATATGGGACAGATAATGTGAGGGTGTTAAAGTGGCTTTTGGATGATGATGATGATGATAATCTTGATCGGATGATAAACATGCCAGGGTAGGAGTATCAAGATTAATTCCAATGGATTGGGCAAAAACAGCTAGAGAGACAAAGAGAGAGGGAGAGAAAGAGAGTGAGAGGAAAAGCAGAGCTCTTTATTAGCGATGTAATCAATAAAATCAAAAGTTTACTTTTCATTAATGTTCATATTATAATATATATTATCGGCAAAATGAGGAATATTGGCATTTTGTTTTTCAACTCTCACTTATTTATCCTTAAATATATATATAAGGTAATGGCACCAATAGATGACATTTTAAGCGCTCTTGTCGCTATTTTCTTTTATAAAACCGAAACTATACGTCTCACAAAAAAAATCTTTTGGTTATTATAAAGCTTATCTTACCTTTTATCACCAGGATAAATATTTTAAACTTTTATATGAGTTTAATAGGAAATATAATTTTTTTTCAAAGTAATCAAATGGAACCTATAGATGACACCAAAAATTTTGGTGGAACCTAATGATGACAATTATGGAACCCAAAGATGACATCTACTTTTTTTCACTTCGCTTGCTCTCTTTATCTTCAACTTATTTATTTACAAAGAAAAACATCTTTCCAACACCTTGTTGCTGCTTTAACTTTAGTTATAATAAAAAAATCAGGTTTCATATAATGATACATTAGATATATTTATTGGGATTGATTTTATTTTTAGCTGATTATTATAATAAAATAAAAAATTGATTTTAAACAAATCTTTTTTTAATTATGCATTTTTAATTATACATTGAGAACAGAGTAATTTAAAAAAAATTTCAAAAAAATAGTGTATGAAGTTCTGGAACAGAAAAAAATTTTCTGACAATGAGAAACACAGCGTCACCTTTAGGTTCCTATATCAATTCAGACATGCAACTTGGTGGAATTATATAAAATTATCTCCTCTTTACAGCTATTAATATAATAGACAATTTTTTTAAAAACCTACTTATAGCTGACATTGCTGTCATCTATAGGAAAAACAATTTTTAGGGGCACCTATAGATAACACCGTTGATAAAAAAGATACTTTTAAAAATTAGGTGTTTAAATTGAAATGATTTATATCTATATTAAGTCTATTTTATAATGTAGTTGTTAAACTCTTGATAAATATGAATATAAAAATATAAAATACTAATTAAGAACATTACTTCCCTTAAGGTTATCTTTAAGATTTGTTGAAAAAATCAATTGTTGACGATTCGGTCTGCTTTTCAAGTTAAAAGAAAAAAAATAGGGCGACTTATTGTATTGTTGTAGGATATCTCAGGTGGTGGAAAAGCATAACTATCATTTAAAAAAAAAAAATTCCGCGTATGTTTTAAAATTTGCTTATTTTTTTAGTTTAAATTCAAAAGTGTCATCTATAGGTGCCATGTCATCTATAGGTGCCATTACCTTATATATATATATATATATATATATAAAATACATTATCGTTTAATGTTCCAGTTTTCATAATACGTTTATTTTCATTCTCACTCAAAAAAATTTGACAATAAATATCTTTTATTTAATAAAACATGAACATTTTAATATATTAAAATAAAATAAAACATGAACATTTTAATATATTTATTGTTTATGATTCATTTTTATAGTGGTCTAAATTAATTTGTATATTTATATATTAGCAACAGTGCCTCTAGTTGTCAATTATAGAACTAATGAGGTAGATAAATTCTTTAATTAATTTACCATCTTATTTCAATATTTTATTTTAATAGTTAATTTAATTAAACTTAAAATTGATAAATAAATTATTTTTTAAAATCGATATCTTATTTAGGTAAATGTATTATCTGTTATATATAATATTTTATAATTAATCATTCTAAGTGTATAAATCTTATTTAGAGAGAAAATTGGTTTTAACCTATTTAACCTTCTAAGAACATTATAAATCAATTATAAACTTATTTTATATATTTTTTACGGTATAAAAATTAGAGCCGATCTGAAAATTGTATTTTTTTTTATATTAATTTATATACTTGAAAGAGCTATTCCAGTTTCTTTATAATTGTTATTTTCACCTATGAAAGTGAATATTTAGAAAACTGTAGGATTTGTAGATGAATAGATTGGAGTTCTGATGAGAATCAATTATCTGTCAAGACAACCATCAACCCCTCTGTCCCTTTTATTCAAATATTATATTGAAAATTGTAAAGCAAATTATTCCGCTGTTAAATTTAAGCAATGAATTATTCTCTGTGCTCAGCTATTGGATAAGTGGCGGGTCTGTCAAAATATACCGACTTCGAAGCTACGACCCTTCTAACCTTTAACACATTACTACCCTCGTACTTTCAAGACCATCCCCGTGAGTGTATCGCTGTAATTAAATTGCATACTCAAACATCGAAGCTAATTAAGCGATGACAGGGAAAAGAGAGCAGCAATCCTTAAGAGAAAAAATATTTATTCCAGTCATTTACATATTATAAATGTATTACTTAACTGAAAAATAATGTAAATAAAAATTGGATTTAAAAATATAAAAACATCAAATACCAGTTCTTACCTTTTGTTTATTTTTGTTTTCTTACTTTATTTTTTGCAACTTGTATAAAACTGTAAGAGTGGAGCTCAAGTGAGAGTGGATAGTGTCGAGTTGGGTAGGAGGGGGTGGGGGGGGGGTCTAGAAGACTTTCCAAGAGGGTTGCGGTTTCACGAATAGTATGAGGCGTTCAAGTGGGTTGTGGGTGGTTTTCGAGTGAACTCTTTTGACAAACTCTTTTTAAAAAAGTGTGAAGTCATAAATCTGTTGTGGAACAAAAAAAAAAAAAAAAAAAAAAAAAAATATTTCTACATAACTCATAAATCAAAGTTAGTATAGAAATATCTCTCTACTTTTTTATACTAAGTAGGTTAAAATGAAAAGTAACTTAGATAAAACAAATATGTAATAATACATCAATTTATTAATGGTTTTTTATTAAAGTATTTTTCACTAGTAACGAGTATCATTAGTTAACTTATGTAAAATAAGCTGGAGTGTCTCCACTCAACTATCTCGCAATTTGAATTGGATTAAATAACATATATTATATTTAAATTAAATTTAATTAATTAAATTACAAAATAAAAATTAATAAATAATATTTATTATTTGTTGATGGCCCCACGTCACGTGATTTGCAGTGTTAAAAAATTAATTCCGGTACTTTCAGCGATTCAATTAAGCTGAAATTCTATATATAGCAGTTTTATACAATTTTTAATCATGTGAAAAACTATCAAACATATATCTTTATTTTAAGAGGACAAAAAAATCAAAACGTAGTAGGCAATGACCCTCTTTCGGTTGAGCCACAACTACAACTACGAATTTTGAATAATGCCCGTATACCAAATTTCATTATTCTAGCTCAAACCGTTTTTGCGTAATCTTGTCTACACACATACACACACACACATATACATTTTTCTCAACCTTAGTGAAAATGACTCAGGGACCTTCAAAACGTATAAAAACATCAAAATCTCGATATAGAAAATTTTCGTGATCGCAATACTATCTCTGGCGAGTAGGTAAAAAAAAATAACTGCAACTTATTTAAAAAAAAATAATAATAATAATAATAATAATAATAAACAAAACAATCAAAATATGAAATTAAAAAGAAAAAAATTTAATAAAAAATTAATTAATTAATTAAATAATTTTCCTATGATTAAAAAAAATAGATATTCTTGTGATTATAAAAATTTTTTAATATAAAATTATTAAACGTTGAACTTCCCCAAGTATTTTTGTTTTAATCGAGAAAATGTGTAACGATTATATAGTATATAAATTATTTATTCATGCATGTTAATAAAAATGTAGTGAGTCGATGATTTTTATCAATTTCATGAATCTAAATGTACAAAAAAAAAAAACAGAGAGAGAGAGAGAGAGCAATGAGTAAGTAAAAATGTAAAGTTTAAAATAATTAATGATACTTAAGCTTTAATAAGGTTTTATATTTATATATTATATTTGTATATAAAAGGTTATACCAAGATGTATACGATATGGTATGAAAATTTAATTGCAAATTATTCAAAGGGACGTTGTTCTATTATTTTTTTTCCTGTAGGACATGACCTGGGGTTGTTGAGGGAGGGAGAGAGAACGAAAAAAAAATCTTTTAAGTAAAATTTAATTCGCAACGTTTCTATCAATCAATGTCGACTCAAATCAAATTAATCTTTTTATCAAGGAAATTATTATTATGTATTTTTTTTTTTGAGGGGAGGGGAGGTAAAAAGTGAGTGGGGAAAGGAGAATGTTATTTATGAACTTATTGATTAAGAATTTAATCAAACATGATTTTTTTTTCTTTCTTTTATGGTTAACGTTAATCTCTCTTCTTCTCTTTCTCTCTCATGCCTTATTTAGGATTCTATCATTTTTTTTTATCCATAAATATCTATCCCCTAAAGTATCATATATCTTGTTTAATATTCTTCAATGAAATTATAAATCCCTTGACAACTAAATTATCATTTTTTGTTTCGTTTATATATATATATATATATATATATATATAATGTTTTCAGATTAAATAAACTCGTGCTCGTTTGAATCTTGATAAACATTTTAAGGATTTTTAATATATGTATACCAATATAATATAAAACAAAACAAAAAAAAAACAAAAATAAATTTTTATTAAATATTTTTTTAAAAATCTTTGTAATTTCATTTTAATATAAGTAATATAGCTTTATGATAATTAAAAGGTAATTATATATATATATATATTTAAATTACTTTAAAAATTAAAATATCCTTGTATTAATAATTTAATTAAATGTATTTATATATATAGAGCAGTGATTCTCAACCACTGTGCCGCGGCACTTTTGTATGCCAAAATGTGCCGCCAAATTTTCCAAATGTAAAGAGGCTCTTAAACATTTTCGACTTTTTTTTCAATTTTTTTCATATTGGGATCTGTCTTTTACACTTATCTTTTTCTTTATGTGCCGCCAAATTTTTAAACCGTTAAAAGTGTACCGCGGTAAAAAAAAGATTGAGAATCACTGATATAGAGAGAGAAATTACCTTCATTAATATTATAATATTATTATTATTATTATTATCATTATTATTATATTAAATATTTTTTGTCATTATATCTTGTTTCAAGAGCATTAACACCTTCTTTTAATTTATTATTTAAAAATTACAAATTTTAAATTTTTTTTCCTCTTGAAAATAGAAATCATAGAAGAAAGTAAATCAAAATATAATATGTGGATTACATTTGGAAAGATCTTGATTCCAGCAACCCCATTTCTTCAACCATTCTTGTCTTAAGCTAATCCTCTCTTTTGGGATTTTTCCCCTCTTCCCCCAATTCCTTCACATATATCTTTATCTTTATATTGCCCATTCATTAAGTAGTATTCTAATAATAATTAAAGAATTAAATTTAATAAAATTAATCTCGTATTCTTTTCCTCTTATTTTATTTTTAACACTTAATCGTTTGAAAATGTTAAAAATTATCAATAATGTATGTTTATAATTTTTATAGAATGTAATAATTAATATATTTATTCCTAATAGTTTCTCACATTATTTATGTACTAAAATATAAACTTTAATAATAATATATATTGAAAACATTCGAAGAAGTTTAAATTTAATTGATTTATTTTCTTTAGACACATTTTGGTTGTTACACCATTATTCAAATCCAAAAGCAAATATGGCAGTATATCAGTAACATTATCGAGTATTTTCAAGTATTCTTCTTAAAGTTTATATTTATGTTTATGTTTGATATTAGTTTATATAATAAATTAATTGAATGTTTCAATAAGCAACTAGAAAATAAACCTTTGGATTTAATTTTTAATAATTTTATTTATTTAATTTTGTATAATGAAAATATAAAAAAAAAAATTTAAATTCAAATTTTACTAATAATTCATTAATAGATAATTTTAATTAATTTATAAATTCTATTTATTCATTGGTTTTCGAATTCACGATATCAAAATTAATTTACGAGTATTATTAATCCCCCTCCCTCCCTCCCCCCATTCCCTATTTTATCAATTATTATTTTTTTTATTAAATTTTTTAATCCATCCATCGAAATTCTAAATTGAAAATTATATAATCAATTTATTTATATATATATATATATATATATATATTTGTAGGTAGGTATGAGGTCATATATATATATATCTAATAATAATAACAGCTAGATAGTTAAATATTGACAAAAGCTCTTTATTTCATCGATGCGTGTAAATATGAATGTGAAATATCATTTTTAAGATGAATTCTCTCTCTCGCTCCCTTCCTCCCTCTCCCACTCTCTCGTTTACAAAGGTTTGTTCGGTACTGAATTTGACAGGATGTCGATATTAATTAGATCCGAATATCATATATTATTGGATAAATTTGATAAAAGCATCCCTCGGTGCTCGTTATACGAATAATATTCGTCATATTATTGAAAAGATTCAAATATATATTTATACTTTTCCCTTTAAATTTCTATCTATCTATCATATATATATATTTATATCATATATATATATATATATATATTATCGTATATTCAAGTTTATTACTTATATACAAAATAACAAATGTTATAATATAAAAGGCAAATTCTAAATGTGGAGAGTCTCTTGACCTATTGATATTTATTTATTTATTTATTCCGATTCATCAATTTGCATTTTTTAATAAAATTTTTTTTTTATTTATTTATTTGTTTATTTTTTTGTAAATGTTTTTGAAGTGTATTTTTTCTTATATGTTTTTTTTGTCATATTCTGTGTATAATAAAAATATTTATTTACTTGAATGTATGATTAATAAGGGTTGTTTATCTATGATTATTTTATTATTAAATTCAATAAATCTATAAGTAGATCATTTTTTTAATTCATAATGCACAAATTAAACGTTATATTTATTTTAAAGAATTAATAAAATAAAATAAAAAAATAAAATAAACAAAAAAACTCTAGAAAAAGAAATAAAAAAAAAAAATGTTGAAAATTTAATCTACTGTCTTATATTCTATTTTAAATATTCATTAATAGTTCTCTCTTTCCCTCTCTCTCTCTCTCTCTTCTTTACTTTCTTAGTTTGGTTGTGCTTCTCTCGTTGGAAATAAATTTTTGAATTGGACTCGGGAGGTACTCGAGGCTGGTTGTTAGGCAGGTAGTCCGGTATGTCGAGGCGAAGCTTTGAATAATAAATGCGAAACCCTTGCTTGGCATTGCGTGCTTACAACCCCGTTATCGCACTTAGTCGATAAAGCTAATTTCGTACGCGAATGCATATTCAAGATAAGGAGCGTGTATGTCAGACAAGTCGCTCTAATCGTGTATGCCCAGCTTTCGGGATTGTATCGTCGTATACCCTTTTTGGCCCTTTCACCCAGTGGCCCATCAAACTCCCCCTATCTTCCTCCCCCCTCAACACTTTACCTCTCTCTTGCATAAACTCCACCAACATTGACATTCATTCCTCACCTTAACTTACCTTACTACCTACTAACCACGCGCATCATCATCATCATCATCAATAGTTTTATTCCAAAAAGAAAAAAAATCTTATTATATATTATTATATATTAAAACAAGTAGTAGTACAAGAAGTAATAATTCTTCTGCCTTAATTTAAACAAGAATGTATGTCATGTTGCATATACTAAAGGCGAAATGACATTTCTATAAATAATTAAAGGATAATCATTTAATTATTAAGGTAATTTTTATTTAAAGACCACATTGTTTGTATACATTATTTATTAAATTAAAATAAAAAAAAATTAATTAAAATTTATACAAACAATGTGGTCTTTTAATAAAAATTCCCTTAATAATTATCAAAATAACCACAAAAGCTTTAATAGATAATCATTTAAATGTATTCAAGTGGTTGCTAATTGTTTTATTTATTTTTGATTAGGTAATTAGTAAAGATTTAAGTTTCGATGACTTTATTACTAATAATTATTAGCCTTCCCCAAATTTTCCATTAACGAATTTATTTGATTTTTTTTATTGTTCATAGAATTCAATTTATATATAAACAATTATATTCACCAAAATTTTGTATAAGAATATTGTAAAACTATTGTTTTTGTTATTTATATCTCATTACCAGACTATTTAGTAATTAAATTTTGCTAAAAATATTAAAAATTCTTAAGAATTTCATTTTTGAAAAAAAAAAATATTATTATTATTATTATTATTATTATTATTATTATTAATTTTACATAAATCATTAAAAATTCTTATAAGATATTATAAAATAGCAATTTTTCTTATTCATATTCTTTATTATTATTTTATTGAGCAAATTGGTTTCGAATTCGACATCTTCTACATCTCTTTCTCTCTCTCTCTCTCTCTCTCTCTTTATCAAACACACACATACATACACACACTTCTTCATAAATATGAAACCAAATCTCTACTATTATTAAAACTTTTCCAATTTATTTCTCTCTTTCTCCTTACCCTTCCCTCATTCCCCTTTGTAGAATAATAATTCTAAAAATACATTCGGAAATTGCCTTAAATTGAAACCCTTTTCATCATTATCATCATTATCATTCTATTGAAATTACTGACAAAGTTTTGTAATAAATTATAATATTAATAGTAAACCTAATCTTTTTTTGTATATATATATATATAATACAAGTACAATACGCCGAGATTGTTAACGATTTGTAAACTTTTTTATATGTGCAGATAATTTAGATAAATAATAATAATTTAATAGAATATAAATATTCCAGAGGGACGTCCACAATCAATTTTAGATCATTTCAAATTAGAGTATAAGATTTGGATTTAAACTATATGTAAATTTAAATTTAAATACTATATATATATATATCTACAACTTATCTAATGGGAGGTTAGTTTATAATAGTTTTATTCACATCCTCTTAAGGAGTTTCAAAATTTTCCGAAATGGAATTTCTCTTTATGATTTTTATTTTTAAAGGGTGGTTTAACTTGAGTTTAAATCCATGCGGTGTACTAATCTCTATCTGTTAGATCCAGCCCCTTTGCCTACCTCATCATCGGGTGATTAATCTAACTTTCTAGGATGGCAACAAATTAAGATTCTGCCATGCATACCAAGCGAACTTATTTCGCGATACGCATAATTAACAAGAATTACTTTTAAATTATCTATCAAAACACTAACTCCACCCTTTCACTTCGTCCTTTACAAGTTCAAAATTTTTGTAATATTTTATCAATCTCTTTATTTTTTATTCTAGTTTTTTTTTATATAAATGTTCATATATACGTTGATTTTAATATATTTAGATTATATTAAGGAGGCGGCTTGGCCGAGAGTGTAGCGTGGCAATTTTCTACACAAGAAGTTGGCGTTCGATTCCATCTAAGAACAAATTTTTCTAATAAATTCAATAGAACATCAGCTGCTCCGGCTTTAGGAACTTTCAGTTTCTGGTTCTATACATGCGGAAAGCAACGGGAAACCACCGCATTAACATTCCCTAGAAAAATCATCATGGCTGAGGAGCTTCTAAGGCTATCCTAGTCATGATGATGGCCAAACTCCGAAGAAGATATTTATATTAAGTGATTTATATATGTATATTAGAATTAAAATTTTTGTAGAATATTAAATATTTTAACTAAAATGTTTTGTTTTATTGTTTCAGAGGATAGAATGGCATTCGACAGCAGCACATCGAGAATTATGTTATCTTAAAGGCAAATCGGAGGTGAGTTGAAAACAAAATCACCCCCCCCCCCTTCTCCAGAATAATTATCCTTTAAATAAAGAATAAATAAATAAGTTAATTGATCCATTTTTCTTTTTTGTTATTTTGTTTTGAATATTTTTTTTTATATGGATTAAAAAATTTTTTTTTATTTTTTTCTTAAATATTATTTAGTTTATAAAAGACCATCATCATCATCAGTTCTTGTCATTTGTGTCTCTGACATTCTGAATGATGGATTAACCTTTTTAAAAAGGCTTTTATCTTGTCTAGGATCGAGTAGAATTTTATTCTCTTCCCTCTAAGATAAAGTCACTAGTCGACATTTTTTTTGTTTTTCATTCTCTTTTTTCGGCTGGAATTTACGAAGAGCGAAAGTAAAAAGGGATAAAAAAGGACTCTATTATACTGTAGTTTAAAAGTATTTTCTTATGATGCTTGAATATACATATAAAATGAGAATATAATCAGATAAGCCTTTGCTTTTGGCATATATTATCCATTCGTTGGTTAATAAATTAATGAATAGAAAAATTAATTTGATTTTTGACGCGGGTTAAAGCTCCAATTTTAATATATACATTAACAACCTTTTTTTATTTTGTTAAATAAAATTTTAAACATAAATTGAATCTTAAATTTTATTTCATTTATAAATAAAAAACAAAAATATCTTCATTTAACTAGAAAAGTTTTATCTTTAAAGAAAATGATTAATAATAATAATAATAAACCTCTTACTTTTGTACGTCCTAGGACAACGCCTATCAAGTCGGATATATCAATTAGGTGTCCTATAATCAGTAGAACGGGTCCTATCAAGCTTTAAATTGATTTTCTTGATCGGATGCGCTATCAAGTAGCTTTCCCAATTTTGATCCCGGAGCTAGATTGATTCGTTCCATAGACTCCAGCTAGAGAAATTTCTTGCCAGGTCATGGACTTGAACACTGGGTCACGAGAATGTGAGTCAGCTTCGTTAACCTCTCACCCTGTGGCACGTTAATTATTTCATTTATATATAAATTAATTAATTATTTTTCTAATATTATATTGGTATAAATATAATAAATATATTATCAAATTTTCATTGAATAATAATGATATAATAATAATTTATCTTCCTCCTCTTTTTCTCTTTTCCTCTTTTTCTCCTAAAATATAATAATTCAAGGAATTAAGTATTAATTACCCACGTTATTCGTATCATTTCTCCACTCAACCTCTTTTACCCTCTTCATCCCTTGACGCTAAAGTATTAATTGAAATTAATGATGCTGATGATTTTAATTGCTTTCCTAAACCAATCAATTTGCAGACGAATCTCTCTAATGATATACTCAACAAGAAAGGATGTTTGTTGCTAAAAGCAAAAAAAAAAAAAATCGATTCTAATAATATTATCGTTCGATTTTTTTTATCCGGTTGAATTGTGAACTATTGATGGAGGAGGGGGTTGGGATGTAGAATGAGAAGGGTTTAAAAAAATGGTACCATGCTCACTCTTATCGCAACCTTTAAGGGTCTCTAAGCAGCCTTTAATACTGACATTTTACTCGCAAGTTTATCGAAATTGTGGAGGTGGAGGAGGAAGAGGAAGGAGGTGGGGTTATATGTGTGTCGTGAGATGGTGTGGGATGGGGAAGCACCCTTATATGTGTGCCTTTTGTGGGATTATCGAAGGTTTCAAGATTGCAGGCATAAATTCACTAGTGAACTTTAAGTCTACCCATTTCGTTTCGCTAAAACTTTCTTTTCTCCTCCATCATGGAATTAAAAAAGATTTTTAATTTATTATTATTATATATTTTATTTGTGATTTTATTACTAGTATTTTTTAATATGTACAGGTATTATATATAGATAAATATGTTTTTTTTCTATTTTGAGAATAGAGTAAATAATTTATATTTTTAATATAATAAAATTCAATAAAATAGTTTTATAAATAAATTCAATACCCCAAATACCTCTATCAATAAAATAAATTATTCAATAATTTTTTAATAATGTTCTATTTCCAAAAAAATATTGTGCAATATATATATTTATTTATTTATATAAACATATAATTGTGTATGTACTATACCTTAATAAAATATTTATAATACTTGTCCCTTTACATTTTATAAATAAATTTTGTTAAATTTGAACAGAGAGGAATAATATTTGATTTATAATAGAGGTAAAGGGCGTGTGAGGTGGATTTGAAATTGTATAAATGTTATTTTTGATTAAAATATATTTATTTATTACTTCCGAAATGTCAATTAGTTCTATTAAATAATCTGTCTCTATAAATGTTATGTATATTTATAGGGTTGTAGCTTTATTATTGTATTTCAAATTTTTCCCTCAGTGTTGTGTTTTTTGTTTTTTGTTTTTTTTTTTTGTTTTTTTATTGTATATGTATATGCGAGTACATATAGATAGAAATATTTTTGATTAAAATGATATTTTAGGTTGAAAATGAAACTGCAACTCCACCCCAATTTAATCCACACATACGTAGTGGAACGACCACCCCCTTTTGCATGATTTCTCGTTATGTGGGTAGCAGGTTGGGTTTTGTTCTCAGCGGCCGAGTTCAAACTAACGAGATTTCGATTTAATCCCGACAAACGCCCCTCCTTCCCATCCCCAATGACGATTGGAACCATAAGGTCAACGCCAATAAGCGTTCTTTTTTTTTACGACCCTCTCTCTCTTATTTTACAATATCATCATCTGTCTTAACTATTCACCTCGGAAATTCATCCCCAGTTTATCTAATCATGGAGATTAAATATAAGTTGGAAACAATTTCAAACCATCTTATTAAAGCATATTTCTTCATCATGTTTCTCCCCTCTTCCATTACAGGGTTTATTCGGTTTGAATTAAGAAAATATAATATTTATACTACTCTCTTTATCTTTATTATTATTGTTTTACTATTATTATTATTTAAAAAAAAAAAAAATTAAAATCAATTAAATAATAATTTTATGAAAAATTTTGAAAAGACATATGGGGAAAAACATTTGCTTTATACACCAGAGAGAGTGAGTGAGTTTTTATTTATTTTAATAAAAGTTTAAATTATTATAATAATGAATATATTAAGTATACAGATATATTTTATTTAAATAATTAAATCAACAATTTAAACAATTCTGAATTATAAATATTTTAGGGATGTAGTAAACAACCCCATACAACTTTAAAATAGCATAATAAAATAATAAGAGAAAGGGGCAATTTTTAAAATTGAGGATTCAAAAGAAACTTAATAAAATGGCACATACCTTATTAACATTTAAATAAATTAATAGATAGAAAAATTATTTATATTTTTGATTTCGAAAAATGTTTAAAAAATTGTGATTTAAAGGTAAACAAATTTAAAAAAATGGATCATATTTAAAATTTTATCTTTATAAAAGTTTTACAATTAATTTTATTAAAAATTAAATCGTAACGGTATGATAATAAAAGACAAACAATTTGGAAATACAGGCAGTCCTCGAGTTACGTCGTTATAAAAAGTACTGATAATTTATTTTTTAAAGAATTGGAAATGAAATTTAATTTTCAAAATATTATAATTATTCAGAAAATTTTAAATATTTTTAATTGTATTTTTTATCTTGCTCTAATATTTGTTTATAATTGCCAATTTGTTTTTCCTTTTTTTCCTCTCATGGGCAGTTTTATTAGGATAAACTAAATAAAAAAAAACAGTAAAGAGTGAAAAAATAATGAGATAGATTATTTTATTAAAAAAAAAAAAAATAGAAAATGAATTCATTACGGTGTGTAATTGACCATTGAGGGAGTGTATAAAAGGGGCTATATTTCTACTTTGGAACTTTTTTTTATAATTATTATACATAAGGGCCTAAAATAAAAATATAAAAATAATAATAATAAGATTAATTTTTTAACTAACATATTTTGGCTTTCTAAATGTATACTAAGATATAAATGATAAAAGGAGAGTGAAAATGTCAGAGACAGATAAAAAAATTAAGCCTTAAAAATCTTTTTTTAAAATTTAAAAAAACAAAAAAACGTTCATTTTCCAAAAGGATTCTCTCTTCTTTTCTATCATATTAAACGAAAAGATTATAACTATAATTATTATGTATATCTCTTTTTTTGTCAGAACATTCTACTTTTAAAGTAATAATAACACTAATTACATTTTTTTAACCCCATTATCCTGCAGTGATGGGGGAAAATTGTTAATGTAGGTTGGTTACTATTATTATTATTATTATTAATATGAATATTATCTTTGTCTTTGCTATTAGAAATTAATTACCTAATTTCATTTAAATGTCTTTGGCATGTTTAAAAATTAAAATAAAGGATGAAATGACTTTTTTAAAAGAAATTACAATATACTAAAAATATTAAAAAAAAATAATCTGTTCATATTTTAAATCCTATGAATTTATATATAATATTAATAAAATAATATCTATTTTATGATCTCTTACATTCCTTACCCCCTTTTAAAAAATAAGCTCTTTTATCATTAAAAAAAAAAATCAAATTAACCGAATCATTTATTCTTTTGTTATTTTAATTGATTTTAAAACTTTATTATGTGACATTTTTTCAAATACCTCTGAGATTATTTTATATAAATTGAAAAATGTGGAGAGGTGGGAGAGAGTGAAAATACTATTAAATTAAACGGTATATATTTTTGGTTTCTTTTTGTTTTATATTTAAAAAAAAAAATAGTAAATTGATTTTTTGAATAATTAAAAAGTTTTGTTGTTGTTGTGATTCTATTTAATTTATTTATTTGTAATTTTTTTTTATAGATTGTTATAAAAGGGGAGTGGGGGGAGGTGTTGAGGGTAGGGGGATGGTAAGTAAGCATGAGAGGTGGCTTTGAATAAATATTCGTAGACTGGATATACTAACTCTTGAGGGGGTAGAGAGTTCATACGAAATAACCAGGCCCTAGGGTGTGGAGGTTTTCGCAATCGGGGGGATGAAGAAGGATGCAGGTTGAGGGTATTTAGAAGTGGAATGTGTGGTCACCACCACCAGGGAGAGAATCCTCTCTTTCATATATATATATATATATATATATATTTAGGGGTGGGTTTTGCCCCAGTTGAACCATTAATCACTGTGCAGGGTGGTTGGTTGCTTCTACTGCCAGCCAAATGAAAAACATCCATATATATATATATATATATATATAAGGGTAGAAAGAAGAGAACAAAATCCAAATCATACGAGGACTTGGATATATTTATGACTCGGAATTTTAATTCGTTTAAGAAATCCGATGAAATCTAATTAAAATATCTAATCAAATGGACAAATATAAACTTAATTGGACATGACTTTAAATTCAATTACAATTTTTTTTTTTATTAATATTTCATTCTTATTAAATGCTCTAAATTGGTATTTATTTTTTTTTATTTTTCCACTCCTATTTTGAATTAAAACGTCGAAAACAATTTTTTTTATATTTAGAGTATAATCTTATATGAATATTAAATATTCTTTTTGTTTTTTTTTTGTTTTTTTAATAATTTTTTTTTTTTTGAGTTACCCCTTTCGTGTACTGAATGCTCTCATTTTGAGAGTTAAAAATAAAATTAATTATCTTTAGATGTACATTTGTGATTAATCAATTTTCAATTAATCTCATTATTAATTATTAGATCAAAATATATTTTCTCTAGAATTTGATCCTCTTGGTATATATAATTAACCTTTCATCTCCCCACCCCTTAACATTTAGTCGGAGATATATTACCCCCTTCTATTTCAACTTATTGTGCTGCAAGTTTGGAATAATTCAGTTCACATACCATTTTCATTCATTAATTGAAATTTCATTTTATCATATAAAATTAATTATTTAGATAAAATGTGTTATATTTCTTATTATTTTCTATTTAATTGTGAGTAAAAGGAGGGGTTGAAATCGATCTTAGAAGGTATTTTGAGAATTAAGTATAAAATCTTATTTTTACTATCTCGCCAGAGATAGTGTTTGGGACAAATCGTAACCCTTCAACCATTTCCCCTGACCCCTCCTTTTTATGAGTGTACAGAAGCGCGCTCTGGCGAAGACACTATATACACTTTAAACATACTTTACATATAGATTTTCGCTGGGATGTTCTGTGTAGAAAAAACCGCATATAATATCCGCTTTCTTACCAGTTATATATAACACCCGCTTTTCACCCGCTACATATACATCTACACACAATCATCTCACACCCGCCTATAAGCAGGAAGAAATATATATATAGCATATATACATCGCAACCCGCAAGACGGAAGGGACAGTTTAACAGCAAAGTGTTGGTCACCATCATCCTAGCGTGGTAAGTACACTCACTGTTCCTTTCATCGAACCAGCCCAACCCGCAGGAAACGGAGATTAAAACCGTCTAACTGCGAACGGTTTGCTTCGTCTCATTCATTGGTCCTTCGAGCCGGATATCCATTCATTGGTCATTCGAACAAGTTTCTCCATCCGTTACATTGTTCCTTTAAGAATCAGAAATCCTTTGGTGTTTTTATACCTAGGATATCATTTCTGCATTCTTTCCAGACCGCGAACCCCCGCGGACCATCCGGTCTAAACGCTTTCATAATTTTTCCTTATCTTTTATACTATTGATTGTTCTCAAACACGCCCGCAATAATAATTAATTTAATTAAGAAATTAAATAATTAATAATTTATTATTTTTATTAATTGGGTATAATATTAATATTAATATTTTGTTTAATTGCAATGAAAGCAAAGAAAATTTCATATATATTTTTTCATTCAGGATAAAGTTCAAAGTTATTTTATAAAAATATTATAAATGTATTGTTTAAATCCTATTTAAATTTATAAATAATACATATTGAGTTATAAATAATAATTCTATGTAAATCGATTTATTTTATTAAAACATTTAGAATAAAATATAAATAGTATATATATATAAATATATATTATAATTTAAAATATAAATAAAATTAAATAATTTTGACTGGAATTTAATTCAACTATATATTTATAATGAATTCTGAAATTAGACTTTCGATTGCTGAATCAAAAAAGGAAGCTTATTATGAGAAAATTACGGAATTATATAATAAATCAAAACATATTTCTTCTCGCGATTCTAAAGAAAATACCTCATTTTTAGCCGCAACTGCATCCATAGATAATTTAAGGGAAGAATATATTAAATTGATTGGTGAAATTAATGAATTGAATATATCTTTGGATGAAAAGTATAAACCTTCCTTTAAGGCTTGGTTAAACTTCGAGGATATTTATAATATGGTCAAAGCCGAGAGACTGTCCATCCTCGAACACCGCAAATCATCCACTACAGCTCCTGTAGGTCAATCTGATCGCAAAATAAATCTACCTCCAATTGCAATTAAGCAATTTGATGGACTACCGCAAAATTGGAGTCTATTTTATGAAAGTTTTAAAATTAATATTCACGAAAACCGCAACCTGTCTAATTCTGAACGTATTCAGTACCTCGTTGGCAGTTTAACTGGTAAGGCACGTTCAATTCTTATAGGCATTCGACCTGACGCAGATAATTACCTCCACATTTGGAAGGAATTAGAAAAAAAATATCAAGATAAACGGGCCCTCGGGGAAGCGTATTTGAACCAAATTCATGCATTGAAATATCCATCAATTAATAACTCTTCAAGTTTAGAAACTTTCATCGAACGTTTTGATGCTTCGATAGCCGCTTTTAAATCTTTAAAAATTGAAGATGCGTTAGATTTTATTTTTCTTTTTTGGGGTTTAAGAAAGGTAGATACACAAACCGCGCAAAATTTTGAAATATCTGTTCGAGATAAAGAAATCCCTTCGCTTAATGATTTTATTACATTTGTTAAACAACGAGTGAAAATTTTAGACCGCGTTCCGAACATAAAAAAAGATTCCGAATTTTCCGCGAAATTACAAGTTACAAAAAATAATTTTCATTCGCAGTTAACAGCTCACTCTGAAAAATCTATAGATAAATGTATCATTTGCAATTTAGAAAATCATAACTTAATTTTTAAATGTTTTAAATTCCAAAACTTTCCCGTGAAAAAAAGGATCGAAATCGTTCATAAAAAATCATTATGTTCCAATTGTTTGAGTAGTAAGCATATTGATAAAAATTGCAAATCAAAAAATACATGTTTTATCTGTAAGAAACGTCATCATACCCTCCTACACGACCCGGAGAGGAGAAGAGAGGAGGTCTCCAATTCGAAAGGAGGTGGAGATACTTCTCCTTATCCCTCCGCTCACACGCCCCCCTCCACCTTTGAACCTGTAGTAGCTATGAGTCAATCGACTAATCAAATATTTTTGGCAACAGCGCAAATCAACACGCTGGACTCGAGAGGTCGTATCCAGACCATTCGGGCGTTAATTGACAGTGGCTCACAAAGTAATATTATCACTAATTCCTGTATTAAAAAACTAAAATTAAATTATTCTAAATTAAAACATCACTCGCTTAGCGGCATCGGTGGACATAAAACTTTCGTATTAGGTCGTTGTTCTTTTAAATTCTTTTCCCGAATGCCATCCGCAATTGAATATTCAATAGACGCGTTAGTGGTTAATACGATAACCAATAAATTACCATCTCAATCCATTTGTCCGGGAGAGTTTAAATATCTCGGAGGCATCGCTTTGGCCGATGATAGCTTTTACAAACCGGGTGAAATTGATTTGGTAATTGGAGCATCGCTGTTTTCAAAATTATTATTATCGGGACGAATTAAGGCGCCTAATAACTTCCCAGACGCTATAGAAACCACGCTAGGGTATATTCTTTTGGGGGAATTTAACTCATCCCAATCGAATGATGAATGGCTTTCTCTTCACATTTGGAATGAAATGTCAATTGAAAAAACTTTAGAAAAATTCTGGGAAATTGAGGAGGTCCCTAATGAGAAATTGTTGAGTGAGGACGATAATAAATGTGAAAAACTATACGAGGATACTATTAAAAGGGAAAACGATGGAAGATATCTTGTTTGTCTCCCTTTTAAGGAAGATCCTCAATTGCTAGGCAATTCTTTTGAAATAGCAAAAAATAGATTCTTCTCACTTGAAAGAAAATTAAATAATTCACTTCAAATGCGCTTAGAATATAATAAAGTTATACAGAATTATATTGATAATAATTATTTATCGCTAGTAGAAAACCCTGATATAGATAAAGGGTATATTATTCCGCATCACGGGGTTTGGAAAGAGGATAAAATATCCTCTAAATTAAGAATTGTATTGGACGCTAGCGCTAAGAGTGATAGTCATCGCGCCCTTAATGACATTTTATATACAGGGCCTAATTTACAAAATAATTTATTTATCATATTATTAAATTTTCGATTATTTCGCTGGGCTCTAACAACGGACATTAAACAAATGTACCTTCAGATAGGGGTTAAATCGGAACATAGAAAATTTCAAAGATTAATATATAGATTTAACTCCAAGGACGCTATATCAATTTACGAATTTAATCGCCTTGCTTTCGGATTAAATTGTAGTCCATTTCTCGCATTAAGAACTCTTCGCCAACTAGTATTTGAAGAAGGTAAAAAATTTCCATTAGCCGCAACAATCATTCAAAGAGATAGCTATATGGATGACATATGCACCTCTTTAATGACTGAAAATGAAACAAAGGAGGCATTTGATCAATTAACTAATATTTTTAAAACCGCTAAATTTGACTTATCTAAATGGGCTACAAATTCAAATTCTGTCCAGGAAATAATTCCAAGAGAGTTTCTTCATGATCAGGTAAAGGATTTTGAAAAAAATAACGATTTGAAAATATTAGGCTTAGAATGGTTACCTGTAACTGATGAATTCTATTTTAAAATATCGCATACAAATAAAAGCTGTACAAAAAGAAATATCTTATCTACAGTAGCGCGACTATGGGACGTTTTGGGATTAGTAGCGCCTGTTATCATGTACGCTAAATTACTTATAAAAAAATTATGGCTTCTTAATTTAGATTGGGACGCCACGCCTCCGGAATCAATTATAAAAGATTGGGATAATTTTCAAAGGGAATTATCATTGATTGAAAATTTAAAATTTCCGAGACATTTAGGGGTAGTAAGTCTTTCTAAGGTTATTTTATTGGGATTTTCAGACGCAAGTGAGTCGGGGTACGGAGCTTGTTTATACCTACACGTTGAGAATGAAAATAATCCTCCTTGTATAGAGTTAATATGTGCTAAATCGAAAGTAGCTCCTTTAAAAACGGTGACATTAGCACGTCTGGAATTATGCGCCGCCCTTCTTTTGGCCAAGTTAATGAGCACAGTGTTAGAAACATATAAATCTCGTTATAAAATAGAAAATATATTAGCTTTCTCAGATTCGACAGTAGCCCTAAATTGGATACATTCCTCTCCACATAAATGGAAGTGTTTTGTGTCCAATAGGGTAGCAAAAATTCATTCGTACTTAGAAGCTAAACATTTTTATTATATTGATGGAAAAACGAACCCGGCTGACTGCCTATCCCGCGGTCTCACTCCCGCTAAATTATTAAATCATCCCTTATGGTTTCATGGACCGTCTTGGGCTTATTCTAAAAGCCCAAATGAATGGCCGGTTAAGTCATTTAAATCTGATATTCATGAAACATTTCCGGAAATAAAACTTATAGCGTTAACTAACATACAAATTAATAAAAAATCTAATGTTATATATGATTTAACTTTACGAGTTTCCTCTTGGAAAAAATTACTAAAAATTATAATGTATATTTTTAAATTTATAAATATAGTCTGTCCAAAAAATAAAATATCTAATAATTCTAATATAGATATTGCAGAAATTAAATTGTTAAGGACTATTCAAAAATTACATTTTTCCAAGGAATATGAAACTATTAAATTGAATAAAATTTTACCCCGCCATCTCCAAAAACTCAATCCAATAATTGAGGGAGGTTTGATCCGCGTAGGAGGTCGCTTGAGAAATGCTGATATCTCCTATGATAATAAACACCCAATTTTATTACCTAGTGATGAAATTGTGGTGGAAAATTTAATTATTTATTACCATAAAAAATATTGCCATACTGGGGCTAATTTATTATTATCGCTTATTAGGCAAAGATTTTGGATTATTTCTGGGAGAAATTTAATCAAACGCCTAGTTAGGCAATGCAATAAATGTTTTCGCATTCGTCCACGCCCTTTATACCCTCTAATGGCAGATTTACCCGCATGCCGCGTACGTCCCAGCAATGCCTTTCATCATACTGCCTGCGATTACGCTGGCCCTTTAGAAATAACTATTTCCCGCTTGCGTGGAGCTCGACGCCAAAAGGCTTACCTTTGTATATTCGGGTGTATGGTCACGAGAGCCGTACATATAGAGTTAGCATCCGACTTAAGCACTCCGACTTTTCTTGCTTGTCTCAAGAGATTTTTATCCCGTAGAGGTCCCTGTAGATATATGTACTCAGACAATGGAACAAATTTCATCGGAGCAAAGGCCCATTTAAATGAATTGTATGAGTTTTTGGCGTCGGACGATTATATTAAACCATTTGGTGATGAGCTAATTGAAAACCGCGTTGAATGGAAAACTTCTCCCCCCTCTGCTCCGCATTTCGGTGGTCATATTGAAATTCAAGTGAAGTCGTTTAAGACGCATTTAAGGAGAGTAATAGGCACTCAGTTACTCTCTTACGAGGAGCTGAATACTGTTCTTATCCAAATAGAGGCGATCCTAAACTCACGTCCCCTAACCTTACTTAGTGAGGATCCAAATGAACCAACCGCATTAACACCCGCTCACTTCCTTATGGCTCAACCATTGGCTCACCTTCCCGCTTATGATGTCGGAAATGAAGTGGTCTCCCTAGTGCAACGACATAAATTGATGGATCAAATGGTTCAATCATTTTGGAAAGCTTGGAGTTTGAACTATTTGCATCTGTTACAGCAGCGGGAAAAATGGAACACTGCTACAAATCCGATAAAAGTCGGAACTATTGTAGTGATGCAGATGGACAATGTCCATCCTTTAAAGTGGCCTATGGGAGTGGTGGAAAAGGTGATTGTTGGCTCGGACGGAATTCCGAGGGTCGCATGGATAAAAACCAAATCCGGTTCATATAAACGACCGGTGGTCCGTCTGTGTCGGCTACCTACTCAATAATGGAAAACTCTCCATTATTTCTCCGGGCCCAAATAGGTTACGGAGAAATTTATTTTATATATTTTATTTATTTACTTAACATTTTTTGATCTTTTCTTTTCTTTGTTTCGCATTAAAAGGGGTATCGCTAGTTTTAAGATTTTGTTTTGAAGAATCCTTCAAGAGTGGGGGCATGTTTGGGACAAATCGTAACCCTTCAACCATTTCCCCTGACCCCTCCTTTTTATGAGTGTACAGAAGCGCGCTCTGGCGAAGACACTATATACACTTTAAACATACTTTACATATAGATTTTCGCTGGGATGTTCTGTGTAGAAAAAACCGCATATAATATCCGCTTTCTTACCAGTTATATATAACACCCGCTTTTCACCCGCTACATATACATCTACACACAATCATCTCACACCCGCCTATAAGCAGGAAGAAACACGCGTTTTTCCTGCCCTTTTACCGCATATATACATCGCAACCCGCAAGACGGAAGGGACAGTTTAACAGCAAAGTGTTGGTCACCATCATCCTAGCGTGGTAAGTACACTCACTGTTCCTTTCATCGAACCAGCCCAACCCGCAGGAAACGGAGATTAAAACCGTCTAACTGCGAACGGTTTGCTTCGTCTCATTCAGATAGTATTGCGATCACGAAAATTTTCGATGTTGAGATTTTGATGTTTTTATACGTTTTGAAGGTTCCTGAATCATTTTCATTAAGGTTGAGAAAAATGTCTGTGTGTGTGTGTGTGTATGTGTGTGTGTATGTATGTAGACAAGATTACTCAAAAACGGTTTGAGCTAGAATGATGAAATTTGGTACATGAGCATTATTCAAAATTCGTAGTTTTCTATCAACTTTTGAGAAATGTAGCTCAACCGGAAGAGGGTCATTACCTACAACGTTTTGATTTTTTTTTCCTCTAAAGTGACCGTAAAAATAAAGATATATGTTTGATAATTTTTCACATGATTAAAGATTGTATAAAACTGCTATATATAGAATTTCAGCTTGATTGATTCGCTGAAATTACCAGAATTAATTTTTTAACACTGCAATTCTCACGCGCCAACACGTGACGTGGTGCCATCAACAAAAAGCCAAACATGCGCTGGTTTAATATTTATTATTTATAATTTATAATTAATTAAATTTAATTTAAATATAATATATTATGTTATTTAATCCAATTCAAATTGCGAGATAGTCGAGTGGAGACACTCCAGCTAATTTTTTTTTAATTTATTTATTTTCTTTATAATTAAACTCTCATTTTCTTTTTTATTATTACTTAAATATCACAATGCTTTTGATGAAAGAATAGACAAAAAAAATAGGGGTGGTTATTGTATTTTGATGCTAGTTGAGTTACTTTTTTGTTGTTATTTTTATTAAGGTGAATTTTTTGCAAGTTTTCTCATTAATTCATTAAATTTTCTAAGAAAAAATAAATTATACATGAATATTCTCTAATATATATACTCCCACCATTTTTTTTTTCTATTTTATTTGTCAAAATTTATTACTTATATAAAAATGAAAATTATTTTTTTTATATAAATATTAAAGTTTAATATTTGTTTAAAAGGATTTGTTTACTCCCACACATTAACCTTAAGGTAGATTATTTATTTTTTTTTATTAATTATATTACAAACATATATATTTTTATGAGTTTTTATTAATTCTAAAATATATAATTTATTTTGTTAAAACAGCATTTTTTTTAATCTTAAAATAATTTGAACCTACTTTTAATTACGTACTCTTAATTATATCTCATTGATTAAAAATATTTTCGTTTATTCATCAATTGATTTTAAAATTTCAAGGGTCATTGATTCTATATTAATTAATAGATATATAATGAAAACTTTAAGGTGAATGTTTAAAAGAAGAGAGTGAGAAAGACGAAACAAAAAAGAACAATACCCAAAATAAGAATAATTGAGCTTACATAAACATTTTCGGTTGAAGTGGTGTGGTTTATCAGTATAGGTGCTCTTCAGAAGGGTTTTCTATTGTTTATTCGTTCCCAATATCTTTCGGGCCATTATCTAAATTAAACAAGAGGTAAAGAGAGAAGCACTCTTCAAATATTGTAAAGTTCGATTAGTTACCTATATTTCAATAAATATATTAAATTAAAAAAAAAATAAAACTAAAATAAAATTGAGATGAAATTCTTATTATTTTTGGTTAAATAAAAGGTAAATATTGGAAAAAACTACAATTTAAATAAATATCTTAACATTAACAAATAAAGTAATAATTTTTTACTATCTCGCCATATTTTAGGTGTATAGTATTTTAAGGAATTTTTCTTTTTAATTGTCGTTTTAAACTTTCAATGTAAATAAAATACCATTTAGATTATTTTTTACTATCTCGCCAGAGATATTATTGGGATCACAAAAATTTTCGATGTCGAGATTTTGATGGTTTTATACGTTTTTAAGGTCCCTGGGTTATTTTCACTAAGGTTGTGAATAATGAAATTTGGTACACGGGCATTATTCAAAATTCGTAGTTTTCTATCAACTTTTGAGAAATTTAGCTCATTTGGAAGAGGATAATTACCTACCAAGATTTCATTTTTTTTCCTCTAAACTGTCCGTAAAAATAAAGATACATGTTTGATAGTTTTTCAAATGATTAAAAATTATATAAAACTTCAGTTTAATTGAACCGCTGAAATTTTTTAAATTTTTTAACACGTTGACTGCCAATCACGCGCCAGCAAGTGACGTGCTGACATCAACAACAAGCCAAACACGCGCTGGTTTAATAAATATTATTTATTAATTATTAATTTTAATTTATAATTTAATTAATTAAATTTAATTTAAATATAATATATGTTAATTAATCCAATTCGAATTTGCGAGATAGTCGAATATAGACACTCCAGATTGTTTTAAATTGCCATTAGTTATTTTATATTTTACAATTTCTCTACATCTGTAAACTGATAAATCTCTATAAATTTTATTTATTTATTCATTAATCTTTATCCTATGCGAAAAGTTTGATCAACATGAAATTTTTAATTTAATAATTATTATATTTCTCTTATTAACTGATTTTGAATGAAAATCAAATCAATCAATTAAATTTAATTTAACTTTTAATTTTGACATAAGTTATTTTTAATATTTATATAATATAAGTAATAAATAAAATATCTTTTATATCTATGAAAAGTATCAGGTTATAAATTTCATTGCTTTCCAATAACCATTCATAATAGTTTGCTTGAATCGATTTTTAAAATGCTTCTAGTAAATTTACCACAAAACACACCCATTTTTATCTTCAAAGACCATTTGATATAAATCACAAAAATAAAAAAAATGTTTAATTTCAAATAATCCGAAATTTATTACAATAAAACTTAAAAATAAGCAAAAAATAATTACATTTTAATTTTATGATAAATTGTTTAGGTATATTTTTTGGTAGGTAATTAAACACACAAATATTAAAAATGCACAAATTTTACTTTTTAATAAGCTTGGGTTAGGTACTTTGAACAAAGTGATATTTCATTTAGTGTATTTATGATTGTATAATGCGATAAAAGGAGACTGCAGGATTTTTACGGGTAGTCCTAAAGAAAAGGATCGATTCTGCCCTTCGCTAGTCACGTGGTCCTTTTCTCTTGCTCTTTCCAACCTCCAAATGGCAACTTCTTATTAATTACCGGGAATTAATCGTACTTTTAAAAGTCATTACTAGTTTTCGAGACCCTTAAAAATAACCCCCCCCCCCCCCACTACTTCCATCGCAGCCATCGCAGCCTCTGTTCTTCTCGCGTAGAGTAATGCAATTAATCTTAGAACCGAACAGTTAGCAGTCTTTTTCCTATTTTCCAACGAATCAATAGCGATCAGAAATTGAACACGACTAATTTACTCTTTACCAATTCGAATTTTTTTTTTCTTTTTTTTTTTAAATAATAATTTATATATATATATATATTATTACAAATTCAAAGTTGGTCGATTTGCATTCGAATAGAGTTCATCGAAGAGAAGGGAGTCTAGTCAATGGGCAATGCCGATATTATTATTGGCAAACCAACTAGCAAATGAACACAATTCCATACAATCCGATCATTTACCCTAAAATGTTCCTCCTACCATTACCACCACCGTTCATTTTCATTCATCCCCTTCATCATTCCCCCTTCCTCGTCTCTTGTGGTCATATTCCTTTTGTTTTCAAATTTCTATTGATTAAATTCATGACGTTTCATTTATCATTGAATAAAATCATTAGAAGATGTATGTTTGTACTATATATAAAAATATTCACTTTCAAAAACAAACAACAAATTACTATTATTTTTTTATACTTATTTGTGTAAAAATTAAAATAAAATATTAAAAGAAACAACAAAACATTCAAATTATATTCATTAATTCATGAGGGGTAACGGTATTAGCCCATATCCTCGGGGTTGTGGGGCTGGCAAAGGAAGTTCTCTAGATGTGGTCTATGTAACGGGGTCAACCCACCCACCGGGATCAAAATCGGAAAACTTATTGAAATAAAAAGTAGCGCCTCCGATCAAGAAAATCAAGGTAGAGGTTGATAGGACCCGTTCTACTGATCATACGACACCTAATTAATATAACCAACTTGATAGACGGTTTACTTGCAGAGGATGTATAAAAGTCAGTTGTTTTTTTTTTAGAAATATATATTTTTTGTACTATGTCAATATCTTTAAGGAATTTTAAAATTTATTAATAAAAATATACTAGATTTGTAATAAAATAAAATTGAATTATTCTTAAACATTCTGAGAACAACACATATCAGTTACACTCTATAAATCTGTCTTTAATTCGATGATATATCTACATTGTGTGAATGTGGGTGTGTATATATATGTAAACTTAAGCAAGGTGGATTGCTTGATATGTTGATTAAGTCAAGAAGTGGGAGAGAAGAACAGCTCATAGAGAAATTTGTTAATTCCTATTAATTCTCAGGCTAAATACTTAAGCCGTACGTATCGTATATACTAGGGCGAAGAGAAGCAATGAGAAGAAGTATGGTTTGGGGGGATTTCAAATGTCTACTTAATAAATCAAAGAAAATACTTTATAATGGGCTTTCCACCCTTTATTAACATGAGCTTACAGTTATAAATTTTATATAAATTTAGAGAGGATTATTTTTATTTTTATTTCTTTCCAACTTCTTAGTTTTTTTTTTTAAATATAAATATAAATATATATCTATTTAAATAAATAAATAAATAAATACTTTAACTCATTTTTGAAACAAATGAAAATTTTTTTTATTTTTTTATTTTTCACTAATTATTAATACTCTTTCTCTCTCTCTCTCTTTGATCTTTTACTAAAAATCTTCTCTTATTTAAATATAGGTACTACTGGTGGCTATGAATGACGATGAAAAAGCTATTATAGAATTGATTAATAATAAACATTATTTTCCATTTCTATTGAAAGTATTATTGTATATATATTCCTTTGATATCCAATAATGTTCAGTTGCTATATGTTCGGCTTTAATAAAAAAACAAACAAATTGTATCCAACGTGTGAGAAGATGGTTCAACCCCTATTCTGTCCACCCCCAAGGCTATGCAATGTTTTAATTTTTTTTTTTTTTTTTTTTTCTGGATTGCTTATGCAAGGTACATTTTAAATTCGATTCTATTTGAAGAGGAATATCCATTCAATAACAAGTTTTTCAAATTATTCATAATAATATTAATATTAATATATATATATTATTATATAATTAAAATATAAATGATCGGATATTCTTGATATTCATATCTGTTAATTAATAAAAAAAAAGAAAAATGTTATTTAATAGGAAATTTTTTAATGAATGCAAGAAAATATTCAATTCAGTTTATTTAAAATTCTTTCAGAAGGTAGTGGAGGGAATATTTCTCTTTTATTTAATCATAAAAAAATGAATAAATAAATAAATAAATTTAATTTTTATTTCTTATATAATTTTTCTTTATCAATTTAATTGAATATAAAAATTTAAATTAAAATCAATCATTTTTTATATATAGATTCTATTTTTGTCCATTTTTCTAATTTATGTTTCTTTTATTTGTTTCCAGGATGATTGCCAAAATTATATTCGTGTGTTGGCCAAAATTGCATCCGACAAGCTACTTATCTGCGGGACCAATGCTTATAAACCCCTCTGCAGATATTATCAATTTAAGGTAAGACAACTTAAATATAATTCTATTAAATTATTATACAAGTGTACTCAGAAAACCATACATAAATTAATTCATTAATTAAAGACTTATTAAATAAAAATATTAATGCTTTAAAATTTATTCAAAAATAATATTTTTAAATATACTTTTCATTTTTTAACCGATCAATAATAATAATTAGAAGGAGAGGGGGGGTAAGATATGAATGGATTTAGTTTAATTGAAAGTTTTTATGGTTGAAAGAGAAAGAAAATTCTGCTTTGCGCTTTCAAAATGGCATTTGAGGGAGATGGCAAAAAAAAAAATAAAAAAAATAAAACTATGGTATCCGCGAATTTTTTCCTAAAGATAATTTAATGAAAAGAAAGAAGAAAAAAAGTATTAGGGAGTAAAAAAAAAAAAAAAAAAAAAACAAGAAAATGGTGGAAAAAACAGCCCCCATCCGCCATTCCTTTGACCGTGCATTCCCAACCATACGCATTGCCAAGCAAAAAGGGATGATTTGAAGGAAAATTCATTCTTGTCGACACCAAAAGAGGTTTAATATTCGAGACGAGAGGCCAACGGCAAACTTTTTCTTGACTAGGTAATAACTCGTGGCAACTAGAACTACCCTTTTTGCCCCATCACCCCCTACGTCCTCCCACTCCAACCAACTCTCGTCCATTCTAAGAAAGGGTAAAACGAATGGGAACATGTTTTTTCTCTCTCTCTCTCTCTCCTCTCCCTCTTCTCTTTCTCCCTTTCTTCTTTTGCACATACAAACGTAAATTCATATATATATATATACTTCTTTTCCATCCTCTCACATCTACTCACCCCATCTCAAGTTTAAATACAGTTCCTGAACACAGTTGATGCATTTAAAGATTGTGATTTGCATGACAAATAACTGATGATACCGTTAAATTTGATTATTAAGCTAAACTTTTTTTTTTGTAGAAAGAGTTTTGCTTTTTTTTAATTAAAAATAATAAATATCGAAAAATCTAAAATACATACAATTTTTTTTTTTATTATGGGATAAAATATTTATTACCTAACAAGGAGATGGGAAGAATTGTAAAATCGCTTTTTAAATGAGTCATCATAGTTCATTCGATAGAATAGTTTGAGGAATAAAAATGGGGTTTGAGTGAATGGACCTTAGTTTTCGCGAAATTCGCAGGTAATGTTTCAAATTTTCGCGCCCGTTAGTCAACTATTCTTGTAGTACAAATGGTGGTTAAACAAACTAAGACGCGCCATCATGTATTTTGCCTCTGCGGCCTGCAAACGGCGAGAGTTCGGATCTCGGCCAAACATAATTTTTTTTTTACAAATTTATTAATTTTTATTATTTTAAAAGGCAAATTAAACTAATAATTATGTCAATTAATTGTTTGTTTTGTAAGATTTGTATCGTGCGTAGAAAACAAATTGTATTATATTTTTAAGATATTAAATAATGCGTTTTTCGCGAATTTTGCGAAAACTAGGGCCCATTCACCCAAACCCATTTACATATTTTCAATCCTCAACCTACTCTATCGAATGAACTGACTCATTTAAAAATCAATTTTAAAATCCTTGCCATTAATAAGAAAAAATTAAAAAAAAAAATAAAATATTCTTGTTTTCTTGATTTATTTTGTATTTTTTCCTATTCAATTAGGCTGATCATTTCTCTTCTTATTTGAAAATGAATAATTTATGAAAAAATACATTTTAATTGAAATAATATAATAAAATTTAGAGTTTCTATAGTTTTGCTTTAATCCACCACAAACGATTAAAAGGTATACACAAGTTTTAATGGGGATTCAACTCAATTAAAAAAAATAATTTTATTATTATTCATTATTAATCCTTATCACCTACCGTGGTTTCTAATAACAGATTTACTACGGTGGGATTGTGGACCCGACCTTTTCTATTTCTATTTTGTCTAATGATACGCTTTTAATTAGTAGGATTTTGAAAAATCATTAAAACAAACATTTATACTATTAAAATTTTTATTTAAATAATAATAAATTTTGGGTTGATTTTGACTCATCGTAGGAGAGAAGAGTTAAATAAATTTTGTTGTTTAATATAATATAAAATCATTAAATACTTTAGTATTTTTTTCTGTTAGATATTCAATTTTATTTTAAGTTAATTTTTTTTGTTTGCTTGTTTTTAATTTATCAATTCTACGAAATGAAACTCCTTCATTTCTTAGATAGACTTTACAATATCATTCTCAATTCAGTTATTCATATTATTATTAATTATATTATATATTTATAATCATTTTCAACATTAAGTTCATAAAGTTTCTTGCCCGATCTTCATCCTCTCTCTCTCTCTCTCATTCTCTCATTTGTTTGAATTAGATGTTAGTTAAATTTGAATTGATTCAATAGGGAGGAACCGTAAACCTTTAACACTGTGCGGTTTTCTCCCAGGGGAAGGGTACTTCGATGATTCAAGAAAGCCTTTGAGGAAACTAGAATCTCAAATACACTCAATTATATATAATATCATTTACTATTTTGAAAATCGGCTTTGATTCCTTCATAATTTACAAAAGATCTGTCTTTACCTGTTAAGTATATATATATATATATATATATATATATATATATATATATATATATATATGTATTGTATATATATAAATAAATAAAAAAACCTCTGACTTTGTACATCCTACGCAAGGACAACGCCTATCAAGCCGGTTATATCAATGAGGTGTCCTATGATCAGTAGAACGGGACCTATCAACCTTTACCTTGATTTTCTTGATCGGAGGCGCTACTTTTTATCAAGTAGCTTCCCAATGTTGATCCCGGAGGCTGGGTTGACTCCGTCCCATAAACCCCAGATAGAGAAATTCCCTTGCTAGGCCCGGGACTTGAATCCGGGACCATGTGAATGTGAGGCAGGTTCGCTACCCACACACCCAATGGCGCATTTTGTATATAAATACTCAATAAAATTTATTCTTAGTAAAGTATTGATTTTTACTATTTACTAACACTCATTATCATATAAGGGAGATAAATTAGTATATTTAGATCTTATACCTTATGACCTATTATTTTTTTTTTAATTCTAATAACCAACGATTCTAATGTTTTTTTTTGTATATATATATATGGTATATATCGATTACATTCATAATGATTATATTTTTTTAGGTGTATTTATTTAAGACAGTCAGGTATTAATTTATTATTAATTAAGTGATTTAGGAAAAAAATAAAATAATAAGAGTATATAAATTGCTCATTTGAAGAGTTTTTTTTTAAAAAAGTATATGTGTGGTTATAGAATTAAAAAACGTGTCCAAAGATGATCGTTGACGTTTTAACTGGGCGTGGTCTATTCCCTTTTTATTATCAAGATGAGAAAAAACATTTTAATTTGGTGTAAATGGGATTTAACCACGCCTCTCTCTTTAGTTCAACCTAATTATATACAATATATATATATATATATTCAACATTCTACTAAAAATTACTTTTTCAAAAATTTCCTGTCCTATTTTTTTTATTTTTTATTTAATCTTTTTTTCGCCTTTTTTGTTGTGAAAAATTAATCACAATGTCAAAAGTTTGTTTTCCTTGTAAGTTTTTAAGTTTATTTTTTTTTCTTTCTTTTTTTAATATGTTTGAGAATATATATATATGTATATATATATATAAGATTGGTCAATAAATGGTTCCGATAGATGAATGCTTTCATGTTGCGTGCAAATCTACCTACAGAGACAGCAATCGCCTGTAAACTGGTGGTCTCCATTTGACTTAATCCTCAACCCTATCTTTGGATATGAGTGTGGGTGGAGGATTGATTCTGATTGAAGATGATTATATCTAAACTCTTCATTGATCTATTTATATATAGATATATAGATATAGATATTTCTATCTATCTTTGTGTAGGTTTGCGTGTTGATGGGATTCTCACGCATTCCTCCACCTTCCTTTCTATCTCTTCTACGTGCAAAGCAACTTTCAAAGTGCAAAGTGTTATCTTATCATATCCAAAGTTAAGTTACAATTAAATAATCACTTTTTTTTTACTTTCTCCCTTCCTTCCACTTTACTCCGCCCCTCCTCCACTACAAATCTTCATTTAACTAGAAAAGTTTTATCTTTAAAGAAAATGATTAATAATAATAATAAACCTCTGACTTTGTACGCCCTACGCAAGGACAATGCCTATCAAGTCAGTTATATCAATAATAGTTATGTCCTAAGATCAACCTTTACCTTAATTTTCTTGATTGGAGGCGCTATCAAGTATCTTTCCCAATTTTGATCCCGGATGCTGGGTGGACTCCGTTCCATAGACCCCAGCTAGAAAAATTCCCTTGCCAGTCTCGGAACTTGAACCCGGGACCACGAGAATATGAGGCAGCTTTGCTAACCTCTCACCCTGTGGCGCCTTGAATAATAATAATAGTAGGTATTTTAGGTAACTCTTTGAATGGGTGAAGAAAGATTGGCAAGAAGCTTATATATAGGAATAACCGTTTGTTATACCAAGAAACAACCTGTTATGTGAAAAATTTTAACCTACAGGAATTAGGAGAGAATGGAAATTGGATATACATGACGGAGAGATAATAGGGCCAGTTTTTTACAATGTAGTAACTGTAAGCAAAAATTTTTTGGTTCAGTAGCGCCATATATATTATATATATATAAATTTTGTGCTTACTATTTTTATTAAAAGATAATTTTATACTTAATATTATAACTTTTATTAAGAGAAATGAGAGAGAGAAGGTAATTAATTTAATTCAGAGCAATTTATAAAGATTAATATAACATGAATCAGATGAAAACAAAATTCAAAATTTGGAATCTAGAATAGAATTTTAGATATATACGAATTATGTTAGAAGAACACTAGTGATTTAAAGAGATGCATATCACATGTTTCATGTTTTATTTTTATCAAATTTTCTCTTTATTTTTCTTTTTTAGAAATTCTACTCAAGATATATATATATATATATATATATATATATAAATTTAAAATTTTCCTTTTTTTCATACCTACCTTCTCTTAATTCAAAATTAAATTTAAAATTATTTCAAGTGATTTTTTTTCCTTTAAAAATCAATTTGTAATTGTTTTTAATTTAAGATATTTAATTGAATTATAATGTAACATTGCACATTAAATAAACATCTAATTAATAACAATTTTATTTATTTATATTTATTATTTATTTATTTATTTTATTATATATAAATAATAAATAATTAATAATACATTTTTTTAAAAAATAAAAAATATTAAATAATTACAATTATTTTTTTATTTTAATTACACTTATATATATATATATATATTCAGTTTAAAAAAAATTCGTTTTTTTTCACTATTATATATATATATAAATTACTATATTTTTTTTAATTAGGGTATAGAAAAAGGGATGTATGAATAATATTTTGATTGGACATTATATTATATTCTATCCTCGATGAAGATATTCAATTTCATTAGAGAATTGGGAGGAGAAAAAAAAAGAGATGGAGAGGGTTGCTCTCTGAATGTGTTAATGCTTCAACGAAAGGAACAAAACAATTTTAATAATCGATAAAATTGCGCGTGAGAGTTAAAGAGAAGGAAGGTGAGCGAGAAGGGTGGATAGAATGAGTGGGGGTGATGGAATGAAAACGTTAGGAATGAGTAAATGTGGATGGGATGTTGAAAAGATGGTTCGGGGGGTGGTGGATGATTATTAAAAGCAACAACTTGCATAAAGCCGTTCGTTCAATTCAAGCGAAAATCATCCATCCTATGGAAATCTTTTTCTTACGAAATCTTCGTGAATTTTCTCAATATTGTGATAAATTATTCATAGAAATAATTATAGACATTAAGAAAATATGGCAAGAAGAGAGTGAGTGGAAGGTGGGGGGGGGGGGGGGGAGAAAACCAGAGACTTCAAGTTGACATCTTTTTTTTTCCTTCCATTTTTTTATGGATATGAATCAAATTTTTAATATAGAATAACTGTTTTGAATTTTTAATATTTTCACTTTTAATCTTTCTCTAAAAAATAGGGATTTTTTTATAAACCATTTTTTTTTTCATAAAATTTAATGTAAATTATAAATAGATAACTTTTCCATGCTAATACTCCACTTTGTAAAATAATAATAAAAAATGAAAAAAAAAACAAGAATGTGATTATTTTATTATAAATTCATGAAATAGAAACATCCCCCTTAGTATCTATACATGACAATAAAATACATTTCTATTCTATTTTAAAATTATATTGATTAGATATAATAATCGATGAACACAAAAATAAATCGTTTTCATATATTATATGTTAGCTGATTCATTTTTTTATAAATATATATTTTAGACTGTATTGGCATTTTGGCCCTTATAAACTAATAAATCGATATCGTATCTATTTGGAATAAACCTAAATAAAAAATTAGAAACTTACTAAATATTATAAATCGGTGTATAATAAAAATAATAGAAATTATGTATTATTAATAATTGACTACACTATATAGATTTTGTTTTCTCTTAAAAAAAAAAAAAATAAAAAATAAAATATTTTTATCCTATCCTTATGTATATGGTATACGCTTCAATTCCTTTATTTTTTCTAAACTAAAACATTGCTGCATTAATTAAATTCTATTGAAACTTTTTAATATTATATCGATGATGTTTGTGTCATTAGTAAAAAACTTGAAAAAAAAATATTTTTTAATCTTTTTATATCCAAACCGAACTTTTATAAACCCTCCCCCCCAGAAAATTAGTGGAGCCCTCTGGTGGTCAAATAATCAAACTGCTAGCTAAATAGAATATCAATGGATTTATATGCAAATTAATTTTTAATTTTTATCTTGTAAACTAGAAGCGACAGCCACATACTGCTTAAGAGAAGTTTGTTTTGAATCAAAAACGGAATCCACTGGTAAAGTTTTATCCAAATCCATGATACACCGCTTAGACTAAAAAATTACCAAAATATTAAGATACTCCAAATAAAGTGAAAATTTTAATTTTAATATTGATTTTAATATTTTATAATCTTTTAAAAGAGTAATTGTCACCCTCTAAGATAATTTACAAACAGAATTCAAAATACTTGTTGTAAAAATTGTATTTTAAACGGGGGGGAGTTATTATGGATAATTGGGCTACGAATAATCAAAGAAAGATTGAGAAACGCTGCTTTAAAATAAATAAACTTGCTTATATATATAAGAATTAGTTCGAATTTTCTACAAAAATATATAAAAAAAAACCTATGCATATATTTCAAATAGATTATTAAAGAAAATTGCATTTTGAATTATAAAACCATTTTTCAAAAATCAAGGGGTCGGATTTCAAAGTGCTGGCTGGGCCTTTTTCGTAAATATTTTCTCTTTTTACTATATATTATTATTATTATTATTATTACTCTTTAAAAATTCTAATTTTAACATTTTCGTTTTTGTTTAAACATTTTTGTTGTTGTATTTTCAATACGAATGACGTCAAACTATTCTTTTTAATTTCCCTCTCCGAGGTGTATTTTGTTGTTTTTCCTTCATCTTCTATTCATTTGTTTTCTTTCGCTGTAACTCTTTTGATCGTTTCTGTTTTCTTTCATTTTACTCACTACTCCCCCCCTTCATTCTTCTTTACTTCACTCATCGCCCTGCCATACTCCACACGAATTGTATAAGCTTATTTAAAAAGCCACATTGGAGTAATAGGGTACAAAGTTTTTTTATTTTTTACCCCCGTAAACGTTTTTCAACTTTTCTTCTGATTTATTCTTGAATGTGATTTGTGTTACTTTTATTCCCCATCCTCTTTTCATTCTTTCATTTCATCCCCTCCCCAGTGTATTCTTTCACTCTCTCTTTCTCTCTCTGTCTATCTGTCTCACTTGCTCTTATATCTTTATATTCTTCCATTTCTTTTTCACTTTTGCATCCACTTATTCGCTGACGCAGCTGATGATGCAAATGCCCCCATCCCCCTCCCCTTCTAAACCATCATTTTCTGTCTTTATCCCTTCCCGAGATCACAGCTTGGCCGCCGCATCTTATAAAAGAAAGACGACAAAATTGTCTGGTCACCCTTATTTCTTATTCAGCATTCTACATTGTCATTTCAGAGTCCAACCCCATTCCTTCCCCACCCCCCTCCTCCTCCTCCTCCCTTCACCAGAATACTACCTTGGACTTTAGTTCATCTTCATTAAACATTCACCACAGGAGAACACATCATGAATTATTGAATTCCCCACCAGAACCCTTACTTGCACCCTCTCCTCTCTCTTCTCTCCAATCCCTAATTTTTTTTTTTTTTTTTACTTCCAGATAAAAAAAGAATATCTAATTTAAATTCCACAAAATTGTTAATTGTCTTGATAGCCATCTTAATTATCTAATTGCAGTAAATGTATTATCAAAACCAATCGATCTCAATATCATTTTAGATATTTACATATTTACATTATCTATTGATTTTCCATTTGTGTATATTATCATTAACATTATTTCACCATCATCTGAACTCTTGTTTTTTAAAAATTATTAGAGTAGTTCAAAATTATATCATATAAAAAAAACATTTTACAATAATCCGATTAAGAAAAAAAAAATGTTTTAAAATAATTAAAGAATTATCGTTATTATATTTTCTTTTTATGCTATAGATTTAAAATATTTTTCTATTCAGTCAGTCAGTCAGTGGACTATCCTATGGGTTAGTCGTGTTTTATCTCATATGCCAATAAATGCATTGAAGATCCATTTCCCTCTTTCTTTTTCAACTAAATTACGGAAATAATTTTCCTACTCACTATCAGTGGTGTATTGAGAGGGGAACGCGGGGGAACGACGTTCCCTTACCTTTTTTCGGAACCGGAACGCGTTTCAGTACTTTTTCATTTTACGACATCTCCTACTTAAATCTACTGTAGAATTTCTTTTTTGAGTTCGTTAATATTTTGTATAGTAAAGTATAGAAAAAATAAAAACTTATATGAAAAAATTGTTTACTGAAAATAGGACTTTTTGCTCTCACTATGCGTTCCCTTACTTCTTATTTTACCAATACATCACTGTTCACTATTCATTCAATAATACTAATTTAAACCATTAAATATTAACATATTATAGGGTAAAGATTGAGTATAATTTTTTTTTTTTTTTTAATGAAATTTAATAAAACTTCAAAATTGTATAAAATTAAAATTATTTGATATTTTAGAAAAAATTTCTTTCATTTATTAATTAATTTATTTATTTTCTGTTTTTTAGGATGGACACTATGACAATGTCGAAGAATTTGAGGGTCGAGGTTTTTGTCCTTTTGATCCTGATCACAATAGCACTGCCGTTTATAGTGGTAAATATAAATATAATAAGTGCATATTTATATATTCAAATATAAAATTAATTGGATAGTATATATTATTAAAAAGAGATGGATGATATTGCTGGTTGGATAAATTCTATTTTAAAAATAATATATATATAAATAAATATATAATGTGTTTATTATTAATATTATCATTATTATTATTACTGTTATTTGAAATTTTAAGAGAATATTAGTAGTAGTTAAAGCCATTAGTGCAACATAATTCATCTATATTTAATTTCATTTATCTCATAGAAAATTCATAAGAACCTTCTAGGCAAACAAGCATCCATGTTTATTTATTATTTCAATATCAATTTTATTTTTTAATAAGAAATAAATCTAATACATTCAGGTATATTATTATTTTCTTATTAAATATAATATTTAGTTAATTATAATTTAAAAATATTTTGAAAATAGAAAAATTAAAAAAATAAGTTGACCTGTGGTCAGACGCAGAACCGACCGACGGTTTGAAATAAATAAATTTCCAGCTACATAAACAATTTCAAATAATTTTAATATATCTATTAATGCAATAAAAAACAGATATGGTTATAACATAAATATTTTTAATTTTATTTTATTTATAATATATAAGAGCTGGCTGTGACGTCATGAAGGGCTGGGTGACGTCATATAATTTTAAATTAAGAAAAAACTAATAAAGATTATTTTTCTCGACGATAAAACCAATAAAAAGTGCATGATTCGTGGTGATATATAAAAAAATCTCCTCATGTGAAATTTGGTGTGAAAATAACTCTTCCCTTCCTATCGTCGATCGCTAATACTACCACTTCTGGTTTCCGGATATACACCAAAAGTTGATCAATTCATCATACTGATGCATTAAGTAAATATACCAAATTTCATCTAAATCTGTTGAGCCGTTCAAGCTGTACACATCTATACGGACGGATGGACAGAGGGACAGACATCATGCTAAAAATACGTTTTTCTGTTAAGAAAATGCATGATTCGTGGAGATATGTAAAAATCTCTACATGTGAAATTTGGTGTGAAAACAATACCTCCCTTACTTACTATCGTCGGTCGGTAAAAACAAAGTAAAACACAAACTGTTGGAATTTGTAAAACTTATTAAGTTAACACAGTAACGATTTAGGGTAAGTTTGGTGATGATGAGGGCGTCGTCGATGGAGGGTAGAAATCTGTTACGATAAAACAAGATATATGTTTATATATTCTATCATAATATCCAACCGCTGGCTTTACAATAGATTAGACATTAAAGGGATGATGTTATTAATATATAAATTGGATCCTTTCCACGGGTTGAACAATTTGTTAATCTCACACATCCTTTGATTGTTTAGGTGGTCAACTTTACTCAGCCACTGTGGCGGATTTCTCAGGCACAGATCCACTCATTTATCGTAAACCGTTACGAACAGAACGGTCTGATCTCAAACAGCTCAATGGTAAGTAAACAAAACAAAAATAAAACTATTATAACCTGAATTTATTTATTTATTATATTCTTTTCTGTTGATTATTTTTTTTTAAATTTAATTTTTATTGTATATTTATCTAAAATGATTTTTTTTGTTTATTTTCATGTGAATAGCGCCCAATTTTGTCAGCTCAATGGAGTATAAAGATTTTATATTTTTCTTCTTTCGGGAAACAGCTGTGGAGTATATCAACTGCGGAAAGGTAAATAAATAACTACCATTCACATATTTTTATTTTAACAAATAATATACTATATATACATAGGTACACAACTTACTCGTATATAAAATAAATAATATTACTTCGAAGAATAATAATAAATAAATAAATATCATTTCTGTAGTTGATTTTTTTTTCCATTTTTGTCATTATTAAATTTTCTATTATAGTTCTGGTTCACTGAACTTAGGGTCGAAAATTCTTACCCAACCAAGTTTATTTAGTTTTAATATTCAAATTTTATATCTTGACTGGATAAAATGAATTTATTTATCCCATAAAACTCAAAAAAAAAATATTTATTTATTAAAATTTATTAAAAATAAATAAAATCGTTTTATAAAAACAAATTTATGATTTTAAAAACACAAAAACAATATACATATAAATATTTTTATGAAACTGTAAATAATTAGTAGTTGTGAGAAAATTAGTATATTTTGGAATTTTATGAAATTTTGAAATCTCTTAAATATCTTTTTCGGATCCTTGTTATTAAAAAAAAAACCTGAATTTTGTACATCTTACCAAAGGACAGTTTCCAGCCTATTCTGTGTAAAGGTGTTCTATGATCAGTAAAACGGATCTTCTTAACCTTTATCTCCATTATTAATCAAAATGCCAAAATGCATACATATTCATTTAAGAATAATTTTTATATAAATTGCATTTAAACTATTTTAAAAACTTATTTCAGTTGAATGAAAATTTAATATAAGTGAAAGTCATGTGATTGTTTTTTTTTTTTTTTTTTGTTAAAGTTATCAATAAATTATCAAAGAAATCATAATCGTATTTTATATTTAAATAATGAAGATTATAATTGAAATTATTTCGTTTAGCCTTTATAAAAATCACAAATCAATAAATTTTTTTTTCTTATTTAGATGAGTAAATTCTTTCTCCAAAAAATGAATGATATATTTATATTTCTTCATGTATTGATTTCGATTTTTTTTTTTTTTTGATATCTCTTTCGTGTTTCTCTCTCTCTCTCTTTCTTTTTCATCGATTGATTTGTTTAGCTTGCCACCACAGTGTTATATTTATTTATTTATTTATTTGTGTGTATTTCCTAGTAAATATGTGTGAATGTAAGTGTGGACGTGTCTAACGATAATATTTCCTCTCCACTTGTGTTGACAGGCTGTTTATTCACGAGTAGCACGCGTTTGTAAACATGATAAAGGAGGCCCTCATCAGTTTGGAGATCGTTGGACATCCTTCCTTAAGTCACGACTCAATTGCTCCGTTCCCGGGGATTATCCGTTCTACTTTAATGAAATCCGTAAGTAAATTTTCAATGACAAATTACCAACAAATTATCTAAAAAAAATAAAATGAAATTAAAAAATAAAAATAGAATCGAACGGTAAAATTTATTATATTTAATATTTACACAAATTGTAATAATACGTTTATATCTATTTATTTATTTAAATGTTCTCTTTGGTTATTTAGCATTTCAAAATAAATAATATTATTTATTAGTTTTCAAGTTAAAAATAGAGTGAAACATAAAATTTAAATATACGAGGTATAAATATAAAGAAAAGGTGAATTTTGGATTTTCGCGGGCATGTTATGTTGGTACACATATGTTTCTCATATGTTGACATTATCAGCCATTTTGGATTAGTAGTGTGTTTTTGACAACTGAAAAAGTTAGTCACGTTTTGTGTGTTTGAAAAAATATATATTCAATTTACAATTCACACAATTTTGAATAATAATCAATTAAAAATAAATAATAACATGATTAATAATTAAATAGAAATTAATTTAATCGGTTGCGTAGTTCAGCCAAACTAATGAACTTATGGATGATATTTCAAAACTCATTCAAAGTTCAACAAAATGTAATAATACTATACTATACTATTTAATGTGATGGGATAAAAATAAATAGATGTGTAAACTGGCTAATAGGGGCTTTGATCACTAGAAAATATAAAAAATTCATGATCTATCACTATGATAATTCTGAACTCACAAAAGATTTTGGCTGTAACAACCGTATTACTCCTAACGACCTTATCTTGAGCCTCTGTCATCTAAGTTTTATACTCTCCTAATTCTTACATATCTGATTTTATATTATCTTGATAACATATTCTACCCACTGAACATTTTCCATTTGAGTTTCTTTTAAAATAACTTCTGGAGAGTATAGAAATGGCAAGAAAAATGCTCAAAAGAGGGACGTTTATAGGAATAATGATTACTCTTCAATTATAGAAATTCTTTAATCACTCAGTTTTTCCTATTTGAACCATCGTTCGCTTTCTTTTTGTATGTTATCTCTATATTATCAATATCAACATTTCACCCTTAGAATCATTTAATTGAGCTCTTTTGAATATTTTTTTTTTTATAAAATTCTTTAAAATTCTCACCATATCGTATATTTTTATACAAATATAATATAATAATAATATAATATATAATATACAATATATACTAATATAATATTATATTTATTATACATTTTGAGTATATTAATATTGTTTTATTTAAATTATAGTGATTTTATAATTAATTTTCAATTTCTCAATCAATTGAAAACTATATATTTACTCAAACAACCAAAAAACATAATCACAATTTTGGGTTCTCAATAAATATTGATAAACACAAAATTACAAAAATTTTCTCGTTAAAAATCACTTGAAAATGGCGTCAAATGGGCACCGAAACATTGAGCTTAAATTTCGCAAAAATATTCAATAATAATTCAAAAATGTTTTTTATAATATAGGAGAGACCGGGGAGACGCTGGACACTTTGTATTTCTTGTAATATTTTTTTGAATTTTCTTTTACCTTCTATTCTTAAAAAATGACATAAAAGGAGCAAAAATTGTTTTTTTTTTGAATTTTCTTCAAATGTTTTTATAGGATCTCAACCATTTTCAGTATTTGAAATGTTCATTGTAATGCCCACATGACAAAATTATTTTAGCTTGAAAATACAAAAATGAGCCGAGCTGTACATTGTCCAAAGTCTCCCCCGCCTCCCCTATATATATATTATTAAAGAGTCAAATACTGCATTGTTAAAATCAGGGCTTCGAACCGTTATTTTTTTCGTTTCGGTTTTCGTTCCGGTTCAATAAATAAAAAAAATATCAGTTCGGTTCCGGTTTTCGTTCCGGCAAAAATAACGGTTTTTTTCGGTTTTCGGTTTTCGGTTCAGCTCCGATTAATTAATTTTAAAGACCTTTTATTTGTATTAGAAATTTAGGTCGGGGTATGCCGAGTCTGCCATAAATATATAAAAATATTTCTTGCTACCACCCTAAATCATACTACATGAATTGATACAATATAATATAAATAATAATAATTAATTAAAGGTTTAATAATTAGAAGTATATAATATAAGATGTTAATATAATTTATTAAACGAAACAAATAAGTATGAGTATTTTTTTACATCCTTCTACTTTCAAACACTCAACAAACGAAACAAATTCGTATATTTAATGTTAAAGTATACAGGATTCTTGGATATATTTACTTATAATTATAACTAGAATTATAAAAGATGAAAATTATACCTCTAATTATTAAAATATCTTCTAATATATTTTCATTTAAACTATTTCTATTGTCTCGTAAAATAAACTTTAAACCAGAGAAAGCTCTTTCAACACTAACTTGTGTTGCAGTATCTCCTAAAACCACCATTGCAATTTTGTTAAAATGAGGATATGTATTTTTATTTTCCTCCCAAATTCTAAAATAAGTTTTTTACTGTCTAATCTTCGTACTTGGTCAAAGGTATTCAATATTTGTTTAAATTTATTTAATAATTTTATTTATATTTATGAATCATTTTCTTTATATCAATACATAACCCTGTAACAAATGGAATAAATAATTTAAAAAATTAATACTATCATTAAATCAAAATATCAGTATTAAACAAACGATGAAAACATTAAATTCTGTATTGCGCCAACACAACCGAAGGGAGAGTATGACTAGGACACTAATTTTTGAAACAAAGTTTTTAGCGACACCATGCAGTGCGAGGCATAACTAATTGAAAAAAATTCGGGCTTGGGTGTTGCCAAAACACCTCTTGTGGCAACTCTGGATTGAACACGTACTGAACCGAAATAAACCGATATTATTTTTTCGGTTCAGCTCCGGTTTTCGTTCCGACAAAAATACCGGTTTTTTTCGGTTTTCGGTTTTCGGTTCAGTTCCGGTTCGAAGCCCTGGTTAAAATAACTCATTGATAACATATTTTAATTTATTTTTTATTTTCAATTTTTTAAAAAGTAATTAAAAAAGAGGATAAAAATAACTCGTAGAGAGTACTTGAATTTTTTTTTTTTTTTATTTTTTTTTTTTTATTATATATTTAATGAAACGTCTGTCTTTGTAAAAGTTTGTTCAGATTAGATTGTATGTTGTTTTTTTTTCTCTCTTTCTCTTTAGAATCAACAAGTGCCATGATCGAAGGCTACTACGGTGGTGGCGTGAAAGAGCAACTGATTTACGGTGTATTCACGACACCCGTCAATTCAATTGGCGGCTCCGCGATCTGCGCTTTCAGTGTCCGTTCGATGCTCGCCTCCTGGGACGGCCCGTTCAAAGAACAGGAGACAATGAATGCGAATTGGTTACCGGTGCCGGCGCTTAAAGTGCCTGAACCACGTCCCGGTCTATGTGTCAATGATTCACGAACGATGCCCGATGTCAGTGTCAATTTTGTGAAATCACATACATTAATGGACCAAGCGGTGCCTGCTTTCTTCTCACGGCCCATTTTTATTCGTATCAGTTTACAGTAAGTCACCATTATATATATATAAATCAATTTTTAATTTTATTTCAATTAGAATACAAAAGTATATAATCTTTTTTATCAAATTTAATAATGATTATATAATTTTAAACTTCTTTTTTATATTAAGAGCTAAAAATTAAATGATTTTGTCCATCTCGCTTTTTCTTTTATTTATTTCAATTTACTGCTGCAATTTACTGTATTTACTTATTTTTAAAATGGAAAGATTTTATTTATTCTAATCGATTTCAATATATTATATTTTAGAGGTGCTCTTTCATTTTTTTTTCATAACGTTTCCATTTAAAAGCCGATTATATCTTAAGAGATTAAATTTTTTACTTAAATAAATTAATTTTTATATATATATATATAATACATATATATATATATAATACATATATATATATATAATACATATATATATATATATATATATATATAAAATCAATTTTAAATCTAAATAAAAATATAAATTAATTTTATAAAAGATTAAACTTTGAATTGCTAGAAAATTACATAAATAACTTAACTTTTTTATATAATATATATGCATTAAGAGTATAATCGCACATATGTGACTTTATTATTAATATTTCACTTTAATTTATTTAATAAAAATAATTATATAATTGTCTTTGATAAGAATTTCGAGTTAAATATAAATATATTTATATTAATTAGGAGTGCTTTTGTATTTTTGGTTGCATATTTGCAGGGGCTTCTCTTCTATATATAAAGTTTATTTTATATAAATTAAACCCTTAACTCTTTTCAAATAATTTGGATTATTAATTTTTTTTTCTAAATATTTTAGTAATATTTGCAATCTTTTATTACAGAAATCGATTTACAATGGTAGCAGTAGATGCCCAAGTTCGTACTCCGGATGGCAAAGCATATGATGTACTTTTCGTTGGCACGGATGATGGAAAAGTGATTAAAATCTTAAATGCGGCAAGTCACGATTCCAATTCGACTGTCACAACGGTTGTCGTAGAGGAGATCCAAGTGTTACCACCAGCAGTGCCCGTCAAGAATTTATACGTCGTTCGTGGCGATAACATCAAAGGAAGATTAGTCGTTGTCTCTGACGACGAAATTCAATCGATTCGCTTGCACAGATGCGATTCCGATAAGGTAATAAAATAATAATAATAATGATTCACTCAACTCATCCAAGGTATAACTACTTAATAACTAACTACTTAACTACTTGAAAAATTTATTTATCTAAGGGTAGTTTAATGAAAAATAAACTTCCTAAACTTGCTATTTAAGATTATTACTACTAAGACTATTATTTTTTTAAAAATATTATTATAAACTTAATTATGTCAAAAATTATTTTAATTAAATCTGTTTTTCATATAAACGGTATTTTTCAATTTCTTTTCTCTCTTTAATATTAAATATTAAAATTTATATAGAGGACTGGAAATCGGTGGATAGTTAGTAGGAACGATCTTATTTTTGTTTTCACCAAAATGTCATATAATAAAAAAAAAAGAGATTATTATTCCTTACCTTCTAGTCCTCTATATATTTTGAGATTATATAAAATTTTATTATTTTATTAAATTTATATTTAAAAAAAGGTAGATTAAACGTAGATTAAACCTTTAACTTTTTATTAATAATTACTATTTATGCCAAAAAATTTGTTATTTTAGTTCAGTCATTTGGTAGGGAAAGTTTTTCGGGAGTTTTGAAAATTAATAATTTTATAGATTTCGTTGAGCTCTTTTCTAATTTCAACTTTCCCACTTCGCATTATTGCTGCGTGTAATACACTTTGCGGCACTCGTATGCCAAAACTATTGATTTTACAAAAAAATTAGCTGGAGTGTCTCCACTCGACTATCTCGCAATTTGAATTGGATTAAATAACATAATATATTATATTTAAATTAAATTTAATTAATTATAAATTATAAATAATAAATAATAAATATTAAACCAGCGCATGTTTGGCTTTTTGTTGATGGCACCACGTTACGTGTTGGCGCGTGAGATTTGCAGTGTTAAAAAATTAATTCTGGTAATTTTAGCGAATCAATCAAGCTGAAATTCTATATATAGCAGTTTTATACAATTATTAATCATGTGAAAAATTATCAAACATATATCTTTATTTTTACGGTCACTTTAGAGGAAAAAAAATCAAAACGTTGTAGGTAATGACCCTCTTCCGGTTGACCTACATTTCTCAAAAGTTGATAGAAAACTATGAATTTTGAATAATGTCCATGTACCAAATTTCATCATTCTAGCTCAAACCGTTTTTGCGTAATCTTGCCTACATACACACACACACACACACACACACACACACACAGACACACACACACACACACACACACACACACACACACAGACATTTTTCTCAACCTTAGTGAAAATGATTCAGGAACCTTCAAAAAGTATAAAAACATCAAAATCTCAACATCGAAAATTTTCGTGATCGCAATACTATCTCTGGCGAGATAGTAAAAAAGGTTATTACATACTTTGTAGACAATTTTCTCTAGTTTAATTTTATATATAAATGTAATTAACATGAAGTGAGTCGTAAAGGAGATCATTTAAATTTAAAAGAACATAAATTAAAAAAAAAATATAGTCATAACACATACATACCTTAAACGTATCTATTAATGCACTGAAAGACAAAAGTATGGCCTGTGGATATAACATAATACATATTTCGTAATTTGATTACAAAATATTTTTAATTTTATTTTATTTATATTTATAAAATTTTGTATTTAAGGAAGCGGTGTCTGACGTAGTTGTTGACGTCATTTAAATTTACTATTTTAAATTATGAAAAAACTAACAAAGTAGATTTTCTCCGAGACTGAAACCAATACAGATTGATTTTTCTTTATAAACATTATCTATGGCGTGAATTTCAAAAAAATCCTTCGAGCGGTTTAATATTTAAAAAACACAATATATATATATATATATATATATATATATAATTTTTGCTAGTATAATAAGATAAGATATAATAATTGTTATATGATACATAATTAATAATAATGTTGTAGATCACTTCGTGTCGCGAGTGTGTCGCCTTACAAGATCCGTATTGTGCCTGGGACACCAACGCACGTCGATGCGTAGCCGTTGATTCCGTCAATTCCCCTTCAGCGATTCGGGCTTTAGTACAAAGTGTTTCTACCGGGCAACACGCTCAATGTGGTCCCATTCATCCACCTGGTAAGTACAAAAATTCATTTCAATAAAACATTCTTCGCTTTTAGGTTCGTTCAATCATCATTTCATCTCCCTTATTACCTTCTTTCTCTCTTTCTCTCCTATAAAATAACATTAAAAATAAATACTATTTAAAAAAAAACGACATAGTCAATTACTTTTATTAAAAACAAATAAATAGATATAGTATTAAAATAATTTATCAATTTATTTCCCCTTTCATCTGGTGCCATTCATCTATCAATTAATCATCTAACATTCATTCATTTTTTTTTGATTAACAAAAAAATTAAAATTAAATTTAAAATAATTTAAATATATTTATTTTTAATTCTTAATATAAATTAACATTTAAAACTTAAAACTCATTTTTATTCAAAATTTATCGAAATTTTTCTTTATTATACAATTTAAATACATTATCAAATATATTTTATTTTTTTTTTAAAAAAAAAAACTTAAATGGATAAATTAAATAATTTTCAATTAATTTATTTAATAATTTTCAATTAATTCAATTAATAATTCATTTACTTTGAACATAAATATTATTTTTTATTTCAATCGATTTCATGAATATTTATTATTTATAAAAAAACAAATTATAAAATAATTTATTCATTTAAAAAAAAAAAACTTTCTTATAACATAAATTTAGACTTCACTTAGATATTATAGTCATAATTTATAATTGAACATTTTCAAAATTATAATATTTTATTACTTTTATAAAAAAAAATATATAAAATTGATATATAATTTTTTCATTAAACTAACAATATTATAGCTAAAAAATTAAATCAATTTATTTATGAAACAAATGAATTTTATCCTTGAAATATTTATGTATTAAATAATTCACATATATATATATATGGATATGTATATGAATGAAATATGAATGAAATTTAGATTGAGTTAGTTTTGTCACTTTTGTTCACTTTATTCTAAAAACAAAGTTTATTTATTGAGTAACACCCTCGATAACAAAATTATTGACATACCAAAAATTTATATAGTAAAGGGGATGGGGTTAGAAAAGTTTTATTTTATTTGTGTATTCAATTATCTTTTGTGTTTTATGAATATTTATAATATAGAAAGAAAACTTTCCCCATTTTTTCTTTTAATCTGAAATTTTATCAGGTATCAAACAAATATTTTGTAATGAGACAATGTTCATTTGTTGTTGTTTTTTATTTTTTTTTTTTTTTATGTTTTGATAATTGGATTAACAGAAATTGGGGAAATGTTATTAAAATATTTTTTTTTATTATTTATTTATTTTTGAAGTACTTTTAGTGAGTAATCATGTCCATTGTTCCTAAATGTATCAAAATTTATTTGTTTTGATTTTCCTCTTTCTTAAAAGGAACCTGATCCCTTCGTATTCCCCTTATTTTCCCCGGGCATGTTCAATGCTGTATAGTGCAACCGCTCTAGAGCTATGTAGTTGACGCCTGCCTTCTGCTTTCAGTTGAGCCCGCAGATCCTGATCCAGCCACACAGCACTCTTCAAAAACAGACGGTAAGCACCAAAATTCAAAAACAAAAACAAAAAACATACAAAAATCTATTTAGATAGATTCAATCATTTCTTCATTCTTTATTATATGTATTATGTTTTTATTTATTTTTTTATTATTATTATTATTATTTGTTTTTTTTATTTTAATTTATTGATTTATATTTACTTTTTTTTTCTTTTTGATTTTACTTTTCTTGTTTTCTTGTTTTGTTTAAAATAATTTGTGAGAAAACCATAAAAAAATACATAAAAAAAAAACCAAAAATGTTATAAATGTTATGAGTGAAATATAAATCCAAATATACCATTGCCCTTTAGTCGAAGAACCACCCGAAATGACAACGGAACTACCCCCGCAAACGTGTCCGCCTTGCCAGTGTGTGTGTCCAACGCCGCTCGTCGTAACCACCACCACCACCACTACCCAGGGTCAGTAGGTTAAAAAAATCGAAAAAAAAATTAAAACTACTGGCGTCCTCTTTTTTTTTTTTGGTGGTGATCGGCAACAAATTTAATACTCCAATATTAATCCCCGCTTTTATTTTAATATTTTGTGATTATTTTACTATTTTCTTTCCATAGATTTATATATTACAATAAAACTCGCGTCTATTCTAGCGTATATTTTTAACGCGGTCGCTTGGGCGTTACAAAATAAAAACCTCAATTGATCATTTTCACAAACCAAAAAAAAAAAATACAAAAAAAAAAACAAAACAAAAATCTTGTACATAAATCCAATGAGTGTGGATAATAACCAGAAAATAAAAAAAAAGAGAAAATGATCAATAATCCCCTTAAAAAAATCCAATTTCCCAACCAATTCACCCTGCCAAATGCCTTTCTCTGTCTCTCTTTCTCTCTTCGCTCTTTTAACCACCTTCTGGCACAATAAGATTATTAACGAGCTTGAGCTTTGGTACTACGGACTAATTTTACTAACTACTGATAAATAATTTCTAGATATGCTTTAATTATATATTTACACGCATTCATAATAAATAACACATATTTATATAATTAGATGTAAAAAAAATATATAATTTTTAGTTATTTTTTATTTAAATTAATAATAATAAATAATAACTTTAATTATTTATTTTGTTATTTATATTTGTTCAATAGTCAAGATGGCTACATGTAGTTCTTGGAATTTCAAAATAAATTAATTTAAATTAGTTCAGAAGAAAAGAAGTAAAATAGATATCGATAAGAAATAAACTAAAATTAATTTCACCAATAAAAAAAAATTAAGATAAACATTTAGCATTGTATTATATTTTATTTTAATTTAAACTACTGAGTTGTAGCTAAAATTAAACTTTTCAATATTTGAATTTATAAATCCCATGAATGGAAACCAAACTAAGATTAATTTCATTTGATTCATTTGGAATTTTTTTTTTAATTTGATATTATTGTTTATTATTGTTTAAAATTGTAGATTAATTTACTTTTTAAATTTTTTTTCAAATTATTATTATTATTATTTTTTTTTTTTTTAAACACTAAGAAAAAAATATACATTTCATTCTCTCTGTATTTTCTCTTTTTTATTCAAGGTGGCAGTTTTCTATACTCTACGGTCTTTATTTATTTATTTATTTTGGAATGATTTATTATGTTTTTTAACCCATTTCATTATACTCAGCTAATTGCTTTTATATTTTTGATAAAGCTTTCATTAAAAACTTAATAATTATTATTTAGATAGATTAAATTTTCTGTATCTTCTTACAGATAATTAGTTATGTAAATATTTCTCATAAATTCATGTAAAAATCTAAAAAAATAATATTATATAAATGGGTTAGTTATTTTTAATGAGGTATGCACGCAGCTTTTTATTTTATTTATAAAAATAATCATAAATTTTTATATTTTATTTTATCAAATATTTATAAATTTATTCTTCATCCTCTTTTTACAGCTTTTTGAAAAAATGTATATATTTAAATGTATATACCATATATTATATAAATTATAATTAGAAAAGAATTGACGTTTGATGTTGTTTGAATTGAGCATGGAAATCAATCAAAGCGTCAAAGCTTTTCATTTCAAAATTACTAATTTATATATATATAATAAATTTAAATTTTAAAATTATTATATTAATAAATGTTTATGTAGTCTGGGAATTTGTTTTGTAAAAAGAGGTTGTTGTTTCATTTATTTATTTATTTTTTTATTTTATTTATCATTTATTTTTTATTTTTTTATTCTAATATCTAACTTTCTCTTATGATGTTTGTCTCTTTGATTGTGGCTTTGATTGTATGTTAACTGGACCACTTGCTCTCCCCTTTGGCAGGCACACCCGTCCATCCAAATCATTCTACCAGCGATTTTGACAGAGACTTTTCCAATGAGATTGTGATCGAGGTGGACGAGAGCAACGTCATACCCAACACGCTTGCGGAGGTCGCCCGGGCAGGTAAAACCGCCACCCTTATAAAGAAATATCCCCTTCGTCTCTTCCCCCCAACTACCCCCACCCAACGTCAAAGACCGCACCACCAATCCTTCAACGTTCAACATATGACTAACGAAAAATAAATAAATAAATAAATATTGAATTAAACAAAAATGATCCTATCAAATGGTAAATCACTCAATCATCCCATTCCATATGTATTTGAGAACCACTCGCCCTCCCAGAAATAATTTTCATTTGTATATTAAAAAATAATCAATAATATACAATAATTTTTATTTTAAAATCCATTTTCGTAAAATCAAATAGAAAAATCAATTCAATTTATTTTTAATTTAATCAAAATAAATGATTCAGAATTTTTTTCAAATTTTGTATCTAATCTAAATTTAATTTTAACTTACATAAAAAGGGACAGTTTTTCATCATTTTGTTCATGAATAAAAATCAAAATGTCATTTGGATGAAATAAGACAAATCTTAGAATGATTAATCGGAAATTATGATATTCTTCTATTTTTAAATTTGATTTAATAATATTTTTTTGTATTTTCACAATTAACAAAAAAAGAAATGTTATCAATATAAGAGTATCTTAAAGAATATAGACTATTGAAAAAGTCTATTTAAAAAAAAAACATCACTGAAAAAGATTGTTTTAGAATTATATGATAAACTGAATATAGATGTAATATTTATTAAAGATACAATTTTTAAATGAAGATATTTTTTTAAACCAATTTTATTCAAATTTACTAAAAATATCTTCAATAATTAATCCTTTTCAAAAGGTAATTTGAATTACTCACCAGAATTGTTAAATTTTTTGCCTATGTAAAAATTATTATTTTTTTTAAATTCAATTTAACTTATAAAATATTATAATTTATTCATATTTATTTTTAATCAATTAACCCAAGGTTTTTCAGCCTGTGGGGCGCGCCCTCCCAGAGGGGCGCGAATGTATTAGAACAATTACAATTCTATTTTTTTGCAAGATTTGTTTTGTTACATTTAAAATTACCTACTATATCTTATATAATACATAATTTTATATATATATATATATATATATTAAATATATGTTCACATAATATGTCTTATTATTTTGTAGCACATTAAATAAATTACTATATTATGTGAGTATTTATGAAATGAGATTATTACAAAAATTAAAGGGGGCTCAAGAATTTTTTTTAAAAAAAGGGGCCCGCCTGTTCAGAAAGGTTGAAAACCACTGAATTAACCTTTTCTAATAATTTTTATTGTATTCTTAGAAAAAGAAAAATTACAATTTAAAATATTCATAAAAAAAATAATTATATATTATTCTTCTATATATTTGATCTCCATTTTTTTATTTGAAATCGTTGATTAAATAGTTCAATTTAATATATATTTATTTACTTTTGTTTATTCGATAATAATAACATTAATATTTATACTATTTTATATATTATATATAAGTGTAATTAAATATAAGTATAATAATTGTAATTTTTTTTTATGATAGAGTTATGCTTTATTAAAATGGACGTTGTTACTAATATTGATTGTATTGTATGATGTTGCAGGCCCGAAATTGCCCAGTTCGCAAGAGAAACATCCAATCTATACAGCGGAGACGTTCTCGATCGCCGTGACAGTCTCCTGCCTCGCTGCACTCATCATTGGCTTTGTGATTGGGTTTCTTTTTTCTCGCCGATGTCGGCCGGACGATTACGGCGATATGCCTGCCTTTCCCGATCAACGGCATCAATTGAATCGGCTTACCGAAGCCTCCCTGAACGCTGAGCCGCCCTTTCTTGCCCCGTGCGCGAATAACAAGGCGGCAATTAACTTAGTGCTCAATGTCCCACCGAAAAATGCTAACGGTAAGAATGCCAACTCGTCAGCGGAAAACAAACCAATCCAGAAAGTGAAGAAGACGTATATTTAGCAGACAACCGCGGTCCCATTCTCCGTGCGCGCAACTCGACTTGCCAAAGCCGCCTTGGGCCATGTCCTAAAAAAACGCAAGCGAGTTTAAACGGCCGTGACGCTTCGACGGTGTTAATGTTCCCACGAAATCGTTTGAATCGAGTTAACCATCCATCATCATCATCACCATCATCAACATCAACCACCCTACTACCTACCCTTCATCCTCAAAAACAAAAAATATCGATAGGAAACTAATAAATAAAATATTCTAAAGAAAAATAAATAAATAATCTCTCCCCACTACAAGCGAATAGATTAAAAGAAAAATCTTTCCTATTTATAAAGAATATATAAAAATAATAATAATAATAATAATATTTTTACCTTTCTTAGATGATTTTATTCTCAAATTTATTATTATTAAATCGAACCCCGATACTATAGATTAAGATAAAAAAAAAAAAAAATAAACATAAAATCTTACCAAAAATGTGCCTTTCATGTGTTTCACTATCCAAAAAAATATAAAATAAAATAAAATAAAAATAAACAAAAAAAAAAAAAATAATAAATTTCGAATATTCATAAATAAATAATAAATTAAAATTAAAAATAAAATTAAAAAAAAAAACAAAAACAAAAACAATTGAAACATATGAATTCATATTGCTTTATTTATTTTTTAATTTTTAAAATTAAATTTCATTTTTACATATATTTTAGAAAGCGATAGATATTTTTATTTTAATCGTGTTATATCATGTTATAATACATAAAAAATTTTTGCTTTTTAATGCGACAAGAAAATATCGTATTCTATTTTAATATTTATACGAAGATTTATTGAAAATAAAATTAAAAAAAAAAAAATAAGAAGAATAATAATAAATATTTAGATTTTTATATAAAATTAAATATGAAAAATATAGAGTATTTTATTTATTAGAGAGTTAGTATCAAAAGTAAATATATATTCTAAAATTAATCATGTCCATCCATTTTATTCAATCCATGGTGAATTAATAATTAGAATATATCATTGATTCAAAATATCAAATTAATAATGTTTTATTTTTTATTTTTTTTTAAAAAAAAAATATTTTTTATATACACACAATCTTTTATTTTATTTTATACTTTGAAATTTTCATTTTCATTTTTTTCATTTCATCCATTGTTATCACAAAACCAAAAAAACAAAAAAAAATATATGTAATAACTTTTGATACTTAATTCTTCACCCTTTTTATTAATTACTGATTGATGATGTATGGATGCTCAGATAGTGGTTGATGATATTAATAATGGCCTGGCGTTAAGATTTTTAATTTAATAAATAAATTAACATCAGTGTCACGGCCAAAATTAGTAAACTTGTGGGTTACAAAACGGTGCGCGCAAAGCTTATGTGGAGAATTTCAAAAATTGGGGACCGAAACATTCATACACTTGCGAAAGACTATATATATATAAATTAATGAATATATATATGACTAAATAAAGACAAAAAGAAAGGATATTGCAACAAAAGGGATTGATGACCGAAAAATATAAAATTTAAATACGAAAACTAAAATCTTTCTTTACTAAATAAGTCACTCTGTATATTGAAACTTTTTACTATTTTTTTTTTTTTGTTTATTAATATAATTTGTTTTTATTATAATTATTGAGTGTTGTCTCTAAAATAATTTTTTCGTGTTAAACAAGTTAAAAATGATATCAAAAAATCAATTCTTTCTGTACAATATTTTTTTTTTAAATATTTTTCGTAAAAATAGAAAAATTTTTATTTTGAAATTTTAGATAAAGATTTTTAAAATAATTTTTAAAATAACTTCTATCCTTCTATATTATTTTTGAAAGAAATAATATATTTATTAATTATTATAAAAAAAAAAATTCATTATTTTTTATTTTTATATTTAAATTATTTTGTATTATGATTAAATTATATAATTTTAGTTAATATATTAATTGTAATTCACAAATTATGAATTAAATTGATCTTTTCCAAATTTATGCTATTACTTATTTGTTAAAGAAAAATGAAGGTTGAAATGTTCAATTGTTACTTATATTAGAAAAAAAGAACGATGAGCACAAAAATGATGCCAATCCATATTGTTATTATTTTCTATTTCGATAATAAAATATTTCAATCTTTATATTTTCATACATAAGCAGTACAGTACTTTTGATTAATTGTATTAGAATTTAACATTTATATTAATTGATATTTTATTATATCAATTGAACAAAAAGAAAAAATTATTAGAAAATTTTCTATAAATTTTAAAAAAAATTAAATCTAATGAATTTTTTTATATTAATACTAATAAATATAAATTTTATTACATAAAAATATTAAATTTTTGGAAATTTATTAGAATTTTTTGATTAACAATTATTTAAATGAAAGAAGGAAATAGAAGAAACAAAATTAATGAGAGAGAATTAATAAGAAAAAAAAAAACAAATAAACAAAAATTCATTTTGATTAATCAGCGATGTTTTCAAAATAAAAAATAATAATGTATTTTTCATGATGTATTTTATTATTTTATTTTATTATATATATTTTTTTGTTTTGTTTTTGTTTTTTTTTTAATATAGAATTCCATGCGAACAATATATATGTGGATAATATGTGTTATTAATCAACAACATCAACAAACAACAAATTCATAAACACAATAATAAAATAAAAAGAAAAAATTTGTGAAGTTGGAAGAAACCCACCCTAAAAGTTTCAGTATTTGTTGTAAATGTGTGTATCTGCGTTTGTGTGCGTGCGTGTGTCTGCCTAATTTCAAGGAAGACTAAAAAAAGTGACAAAATAAAAAAAATATATATATATATATAGTATATATATTTACATAATAAATTAATAAATATATATATTATTATTATTATTAAAAGACTGAAACTGTTGAATGAAGGGGAAAATAACATAAAAAAACAAAAAAAAAAATCAAGTGAACATGAAACCAACAAAAATAAAAAGAAAGTTTAGTATTTGTATATATATTAAATATATATTTAAAAAAAAAAGTAATTGTAAATAGTTTTATCGTAATTCCATTGTTATTATAATCAATTAATTAATTAATTACATTTTAATTATTATCTTTCAAATATTTTGTGTGCAAAAGTAAAAAAAAAAAAATGGCAAGATTTGTATTAATTGAAAGTGTAGTCTCTGTCTCTCTTTCTCTCTTTCTCTCTCTCTCATTCTCTCATCCCTCTCTTTCTCTTTCTCACTTTCTCTCTTTTTCTATTTTTCGCCCTTTATAAGAAAAAGATCTAAAATTTTATGTTAATTAATTTTTGTATGTACAAATATAATAATAAATATAATAAAAAAGAATAAATAAATTATTGAAATGAAAAAAAGAATTAACAGTTGATATATATATATACATATATATATATTAACTTAATGAATTATTTAAAGACAGAATAAGTTTGAAACAAACATTGGTTGTTCGTACATCAAATTTGGCTTTGATGTTTATTCATCGAAATAATTGATAAATAAATAAATAATATAATTTATAAATTCATTGAAAATTATAAATGATAAAATGATAAAATAAAATCAAAATTTCAATTATATATCATTAAATGGGAGAATTATTAAATTTATTTTAGACATATAGGCAATATGATTTTTTTTTAAATAAGTTTTAATTTTTGCTACTAAAAAATGTATTTAGTTAATATTTAAGATTGATCAATATATTGAGATGAAATGAATGGAAAGATTAAATTGGAAAATTATGTTCTATTATTTTTTTCTACTACAGTATAAAAATTATAACTACAATGTGTTTGAATTGTTTTTGAATTTTTCTAAATATCATTGAGCCTCCTAGTTATAATTACAAAAATCATTAGTTTCATTTTAATTTTAATAGAATATTTAAATTAAAATTTCAAATTATATATTTTCGATGATACTTACATGTTTGTACTAAATACCTAAATTGTATATCAATTTACTTAATTCAAATATTTATAATAAGAATTTAAATATATATATATATCTGTTCCGCCCTTATGGATATTTTTACCGTAGCTATTATACCATCAAAAGAATCCTATCATGAACCAACCACCTCCATCCAATTCCATTTTCTCCGAAATCCCTTATATACCTTTATTTTCTGACCATCTTGTACTCTGTACTACCCGATGTTTCTTTATAAATACACTTCTCGTTAACCTAAATGATTAAAACAATTTAATTAAATTATTTTAATGGTGAAAATAGAATAAAATATTATAAAAATAAATATTAAAATATTACTTGGAGGCTCTTTACATTTAATAATCGATGTAATCCTATTTTAATTGCAAGACATACATTACATTTAAACGTTTATATAATTGATTCGGGATCGTTAGACTCTTTTAAGCTCCATTCATTAATTCTTTTATAAAACTTATTCATTCAAATTTTCTTTTTAAATTATCTATTAATATTCACTTTTTTAAATCTCTTTAGCACATCAATGTCAACTAATAAAAAAAAAGAATTAAAATATTCCAAAATAATAATAATATTAATATTAATAATAATAATAATAATAATAATATTTAGTTTAATTAAAATACATGTATTTTAATTTTTCAGAGAATTAAATTAATATTAAATGAAACCCAAAATAAAAATGTAAAAAATGTAAAAGTATATAGGATTTTATAAATTAGACAAAAAAAAAATAAAGAAATGTTATTTCTAATTAATAAGAATAAAAAGGATCTTCCATTTATTTTAATACTAAAAAAATAAATAAATATTAAAACGATATATTCAACTATTAATTCTTATTTTTCATTAAATCAATCAATCATCGATATTCATTTTTTTTTTCTTTAAATTGTAAATTATTTATATATAATTATTATATTTTCTAAACTGTATTTTCATTTTTTGTGTCCTTTTTAATATATTAAAAAATTTGTTTTATTGTCACAATTTTTTAAAATAATTGTATTTTAAATCTATAAAAAAAAAAAATTATTTCATGTTCTGAATTTTCTATAATAATAAAATTAATTATAAATATGAACATTTGAGACACACTATATTTTATTTAAATTAAAAAAAAATAAATAAACAAAATAAAATTAATATATGAAACGATGTATAATGTATATTATATATAAAAAAAAAATTATAGCTTTTTTAATTATTACGACAAATTAAAAGATATATATAAATATAAAAAAAAAATTTGAGTAAATAATATTGTAATATTATAGATTATTAAATTAAAATAAAATTTTATGTTTGTGTATAAAAAAAAACATCCTCAGGGTCGTATTTATAAATTTTAGGAAACACAAAACAAAAAAATAAATTAAGTTGTGTCTTTAGTTATGCAATGTTTGCAATAACAACGAGGATTTATCAAATGACATTGATTTATGAATATATATATTATTTATATCAATATCAGATTAAAACAATATTTCTACAGTATTCACTAATTGTTAAATTATAACTTATATACTGTATATATATATATTATTTCTACAATTTGTGATTTTGATTGATTCTTCATTGTTATATTAACAACATTTGAAAATGATAAGAAAATTATAAGAATTATTTTTTATATACTTCGATTGTAACTATAATTTTATAATTTTATAATATTATTTAAATCTTTTAATATAAACAACAATAAATGAATTAATAAATGAATTTAAAAAAAAAAATAAATGTAAATATTGTGAATATATTATAAATGAAAGTATAGACATGAATTTAGTAATTTTTTAAGAATTATTGAGAATATTCGATATAAAAAAATGTATAAATACAACCCTGATAATATTCGTTTTATTTCATTAATTACGAAATATTTTTTTTGTATGATTATCTTAATGAATATATAATTCTAAATTATAATGTTAAAAAAATCTTTTCATTATTTAGATGTATTATTTTTTATTGTTATTTTAGAGGCTGAATAATGCAATTTTTGTATGATATTCCATTTAATCCTCATTGCCCGTCCTTGTATACAACATACCCTGACCTTCATTAATATTTTTTTTAATTTTCATTCCCTCCTTTCATTCATCATTGCATTCAAAATAATTTTTAATAGATTGTAAGTATTTTAGTTAAATATATGTATATATATATATATATATATTCATATATATATATATATATATTGAAAATATGTAATTAATTAATAATTAATTAATTATGTAGTTATGTAATTAATTCATTTGTGGTAAAATTTTGTAATGAATACAAATGTCTTGTTATTTTGATTTATTTTATAATTAAGAAAAATTATATTGTATCATCGATTCAACCAACCTACACAATAATTACATTCATATATTATTATTTGTGTTTTTTCTTTTTGTATACCGTAAAAAAAAATAAATAAATAAACAAAATATAAAAGAATTATTGAAAATTCGTTATTATTTAATTTATATCTATTATCAATCTATTATAATTATTTATAAGTAAATTTATAGATAAAAGACCCATGCCCTTTTCTTTATAAAAATTTATAGAATGTATTTTATACAATGAAATTATAATTCAATGAAAGATTTTTTTATGAATAAACGTTGAAGTAAAAATATTGCTAAAATTAATGAAAATAAGAGAAAAATAAATATTAACTTGAGTCTAGTAAAACTGCGTGGCAAATTAAAAATGAAATTCATAAATTCAATAATATTATTAATAATAATAATAATAAAAAATAATAATAGAGGAGAAAAGAAACGGAGTGAAAGAAACATTGATTAATGTATTGAGAGATCTAACAGAAGTAACTATTCTAATTCCAAAAATTAACTGCAATACTGAGCATAAAACACAAACATACAGTGATGTATTGGTAAAATATAAAGTAAGGGAACGCATAGTGGGAGCAAAAAAAATCCTATTTTCAGCCAACTATTTTTTTCCATATAAGTTTTTATTTTTTCTTATTCTTACTATTCAAAATATTAACGAACACAAAAAAAGAAATTCGAACAGTAGATTTAAGTGAAAGTTGGCGGGAAATGAAAAAGTACTGGAACGCGTTCCGGTTCTGAAAAAATTACCTTTTTTACGTTGTTCCTCCGCGTTCCCCTCCCAAAACACCCACTGCAAACATATTCCAATAAAATAAATTTTTATATTTGAAGTTATGTTGTTCTGAACAACTTTATCTTCAAATATTTAGATTTGAAATAATAAGTTGCTTATTGAAAATAGTTGAAATAAAAAAAGTTGCATATACAGAGACGCTTATATAGAGCGTTCACTGTATTAGGGTAAATGCAGGGGCGGATTTAGGCCTAGGCAGAATAGGCAAGGCACCGTAAGTTCAGGGGACCCATAAAACGGTTCTAAAAATGGTGAAATTTTTCACTTTTGCGATCACGATTTTCAGGCTCTAAGTATCACCAAGTGTGCCCACACCTTCAATAATAATTTTTTGAACTGAAAAATATAATAAATAATAGATATTATTAAATTATTAAAGCTTTGGTGGTTGTTTTTATTTATAACGGAATTTTCTAAATTAAACCACGTATATCTTAGGAATCTGAGGGTCAGAAGGACTAAGGTGTTTTTTCGTTTCATCATCGAGATCGAGTTTGTTGATTAGAGTCTTTAGTTGTTTAGATAATTTGTTATTAGGATCTTTGTTTAAAGCTTTGTAAGTGGGAGTATTAATTATAAGAAGCATCTTGTCCGTGTAATCATGGCTGTTCATGACTACGGTAGCATTTCCCTTATCAGCCGGCATTATTCTAACCGTGTCATCTCGAGAAATCGCTTTCAACGCACGCATCTCAATAGTGGATAAATTAGGTTTTGGTGGGCGTGCATGTCTCAAAATATTGACTGTTTCTAATCTAATATTCTGAGCAGTTTGTGAAGGAAGTTTATATATTGCTGATTCTATTGAGCTTATGATTTCTTTTGTGGGAATGGTTTTGGGGGCTATAGCAAATTTAGGACCTCTGGATAAAGCGGATATGTCAACTGGCGTAAGTTATTTGTCAGAAAGATTGATCACAACCTTATCCAAATTACTGTTAATATGAGGTGCATGAGATTCGGGAACGAGATCTCGAAATTTTTTGATTTGGGTCTGTGTCGTTTTTGTGAGAGTAATGGAAATGGGAATTCGTTACATGTTCTAGGTAGGACCAATGCTGGGGTGTTAGTTTGTAGGATAAGAATAAGTGAATTTTAAAGAGAGTGGAGTCTGTTATGTTGAATTCATACCTTATTGATCGAATCCTTTCTTTCATCAGTGCTAGGCTTGTGTTATCATAAATTTTTGCAGCTGAGATAGATTTAATTACTCTCTTAATCCGAAAACCTTTTGGAATTATATTGGAATCTCTGCATCTTTTTAGAAAATTTAAAGAAGAGAGAAGTTTAGCACGTTTTGTTCTCAATTTATCAAAATTTCTAACCTGTCTGAAAATGTCCTTACCATAATTTGTAGATATTAAATTATTAAAGCTTTGGTGGTTGTTTTTATTTATAACGTAATTTTGTAAATTAAACCACATATTGATATTTGTTATTGTAAATTTATTCAAAAAATACAAACATATACACAACGTTTCGATTGCTACTTCTGCAATCGTTATCAAGCGACTGCACTGTTCGAGCGTCCAGTGACAAGTGACCAATGATCATTAATATAAGACCAAAGTCACCAACCAGATGGCGCTCTGAATGTGCTAACAATTTTATTTTTAATGGATTTTTTCTCCTGTAATTTTGAACAACTGCTAACAATTTTATTTTTAATGGATTTTTTCTCCTGTAATTTTGAAATTGTAAGCACGTTCAGAGCGCCATCTGGTTGGTGACTTTGGTCTTATATTAATGATCATTGGTCACTTGTCACTGGACGCTCGAACAGTGCAGTCGCTTGATAACGATTGCAGAAGTAGCAATCGAAACGTTGTGTATATGTTTGTATTTTTTGAATAAATTTACAATAACAAATATCAATATGTGGTTTAATTTACAAAATTCCGTTATAAATAGATATTATCTTATTTTATGGGTGGGGGCCTAGAATTCTATCCTTGCCTAGGGCTTATATCAAAATCTAACTAATAACAGCAGAAATTATAAATTCGTTATTATTTATTATTAAAAATTTCATTTTTTAATTTTACCCTAAAAATTATAAAAGGTCATCGTAAGATGACACTCCGTTTTCGGCATAAAAAATAATTATTCATGAGAAATATCAATAATATATTTTTTAAATATTTTTATGATGTAAAATGAAGGAATTTATTATTTATTTTCTAAAAATTTCATTTTTTAATTTTACCCTAAAAATTATGAAAGGTCATCGTAGGATGACCCTCCGTTTTCGGCATAAAAAAATAATTTTTCATGAAAAATATCAATAATATATTTTTATGATGTAAAATGAACGAATTTATTATTTATTTTCTAAAAATGTCATTTTTTAATTTTACCCTAAAAATTATAAAAGGTTAGCGTAGGATGACCCTCCGTTTTGGGCATAAAAAAATAATTATTCATCCGAAATATCAATAATATATTTTTTGAATATTTTTATGATGTAAAATGAACGAATTTATTATTTATTTTCTAAAAATTTCATTTTTTAATTTTACCCTAAAAATTATAAAAGGTCAGCGTAGGATGACCCTCCTTTTTCGGCATAAAAAAAAAATTTTCATGAGAAATATCAATAATATATTTTTATGATGTAAAATGAACGAATTTATTATTTATTTTCTAAAAATTTCATTTTTTAATTTTACACTAAAAATTATAAAAGGTGTGCGTAGGATGACCCTCCGTTTTCGGCATAAAAAAATAATTTTTCATGAGAAATATCAATAATATATTTTTATGATGTAAAATGAACGAATTTATTATTTATTTTCTAAAAATTTCATTTTTTAATTTTACCATAAAAATTTTAAAAGGGCAGCGTAGGATGACCCTCCGTTTTCGGCATAAAAAATAATTTTTCATGAGAAATATCAATAATATATTTTTATGATGTAAAATGACCGAATTTATTATTTATTTTCTAAAAATTTCATTTTTTAATTTTACCCTAAAAATTATAAAAGGTCAGCGTAGGATGACCCTCCGTTTTCGGCATAAAAAAATAATTATTCATCAGAAATATCAATAATATTCTTTTTTAATATTTTTCTGATGTTAAATTGAACGAATTTATTATTTTTTTATTAAAAATTTCATTTTTTAATTTTATCTTAAAAATTATGAAAGGTCATCGTAGGATGATGACCCTCCGTTTTCGGCATAAAAAAATAATTATTTTATAATGTAAAATGAACGAATTTATTATTTATTTTTAAAAATTTCTTTTTTTAATTTTACCGTCAAAATTATGAAAGTTTGGCCAACATAAAAAATACTTATGAACTATAGACGGATGAAGTATTATGAGATATAATTGCGGCTTAAGGCTAAATCGTTCAATATTAATTAATATATTTTCATTATGACAACCACAAATTCAAAATTTCTGTTCACTAATTATTTGTAGAGTTTAGTAAAATATATATATATAAATTGTTTTGTTTCATATGAAATATTTTTATATCATTCCAAAGCTTTAATAAATGCTTTCTATTTTATAGAATATTTTAAAAAAATTAACAAAATATAAATTAAGAAAAACTCAAATGCCAGTCTTCCATTTAACCCCTAAAAAATGTAATTTTTTTTATTTTATTTATAATCAAGATTTTGGATGGATTATTTCTTTGAAATTTAATCATGATGAAAAAAAATAAAAATTAAGATGGTTTCAGACCAAATGATAAATTATCCAAAAAGGGAAATAACTATTACCAATTATTAATTAGTATTGTGCAATTTTAATATTAATATTGAAATTGTAACGTTTAAAATTACGCGCTCGAGCTTCCCTCTGGTGACGAGTGACTGTCGATTGTTGCCAGGCTCACTTTTTACCGACCGACGATAGTAAGGGAGGTATTGTTTTCACACCAAATTTCACATGTTGTGATTTTTACATATCTCCACGAATCATGCATTTTCTAAACAGAAAAAAGTATTTTTAGCATGATGTCTGTCCGTCCGTCTGTCCGTCCGTATAGATGTGTACAGCCTGAACGGCTCAACCGATTTTGATGAAATTTGGTATATTTACTTAATGCATCAGTGGGATGAATTGATCAACTTTTGGTGCAAATCCATGAACCGGAAGTGGTAGTATTAGCGATCGACGATAGGAAGGGAAGGGTTATTTTCACACCAAATTTCACATGAGGAGATTTTTTTATATATTACCACGAATAATGCACTTTGTATTGGTTTTATCCTCGGGAAAATCATATTTATTAGTTTTTTCTTGATTTAAAATTATATGACGTCATCCAGCCATTCATGACGTCACAGCCTGGTCTTACATATAAATATATACATATATTATAAATAAATTAAAATTAAAAATATTTATGTTATATGCCTATATGTTTTTTATTACATTAATAGATATATTTAAATTATTTGAAATTGTTTCTGTAGCTGGAAATTAATTTACTTCAAACCGTCGGTCGGTTCGGACCTGGCCACAGGTCAACTTATTTTTTTCTGCGTTGCCGATGTCTCTGTTAAGCTTATCGTTTTCTCTCTTTTGAATTTAGAAATTTAAAATATCTTATCATCTCTAAAGTATATATATGCATCACTGCTCAAATTCAAAAATTATCTTTTGTCACGGTGAGTAAAAGAAATAAAAAAATAACTACTTGTAAACATATATATATTATTCATAATTTACTACTAATTTACTACTAATTTGTTCATTCTTTATTTTAGTTTTTTATAATAAGTATAAGTCTTTGTATTATGTTGCCATCCCAGCCGAATCCTGGTCAATAAATAAATTATTTAATTCATCAATTTTTTTTTATTTTTATTTTTCCTTGTTATTTACAAATGGCGCCCGAAAGGTGGAACTGGCAGCCTAATCAACAAGACTTTTGAATCGAAGAAGATTAGAAGGTACCGTCTCTTAAATGAACACTTAACAACTTTTTTGTTGAAAAGATATTTCTTCCTTCCAATTTCATATTTTATTATTATTTAAAACAATTTCTTATATTATTAATATTTCTTATATTATTAATATTTCTTAAAATTATTAATATTTCTTATATTATTAATATTATTAATTATTTTGTATATTAAAAGAAGAAAATAATCCTTTAATATTTCAAAGTATAAATATCATTTCAAATATTAAATAACTATTTTGATCTAATTTCATTTAAATTAAATTATTTCTAAAATCTAAATTAATTTATCTATGTATAAAATTTACATAATTTATTAATAATAATAATAATAATAAAACATTATATAAATACCAAAAAAAAAATATTATATATATTCTTTTGTAAACTTACCGTGACATTGAAATTTAACTTAAACTTTTTATTTTTGAATTTTTTAAAATTTTCTTTGCTCTATCTAATAAATAATAGATAGATATTTACTATATTTCCAGAAAGCTCACATATCCTTCTCATAAACTTATTCACAATGGAGATTAAGCATGAAGAAAATAATATTATCCTCCAAGCCGAAAGAGAAGATATATTTACCCTCATTAACGATATATATAAAAAGTCCAAAACTCTTACTATAGAGACAGTAGAATCATTCCGCATTTACTATGAGAGACTCAATGAATTAGAAGTCGAATTTATAAATGTTCAGAATAAAATTCGTGTGCATAATGCTACCACATCTGATAAATCTCTTTGTTTAGAGACCACACAAACTAATTGCGCTACCTTTAACCTAATTGACGCCACAAAAGAAAATTATTTCAAATTTCGAAAAGCTATTCCTCCAGAGACAACTTCGAATCATTCCGTAGCGTCTGGGGCAACTAATAATAATCCTTCATCAATTAATAATCTACCTAAATTAGAATTACCTACATTTTCAGGCAAACTGGACGATTGGCCTGAATTTATTGCTTTATTTGACAGCTTAGTTCACAAAGAGCCGTCACTTTCTATTATTCGAAAATTTCATTATTATTGAACAACTGTCAAAATTATATATATATATATACATAGTAGATAAATTTTATTTAGAATATTTGGTGATTATCTTAAATATTATCTATCATAATTGTATTATTAATATATATATTGAAGTGTTATTTTGGGTCAGTAAGGGAAAACAATATAAAAGAAAATTTTATGTAAAAAAAAGTTGAACATTTTTTATTGAAATTTTTTAAGTGTGTTATTTGAATATATAAAAAAAAGGGTTTGAAGGATTAAAGAAGGGTGTAAAAATGGTCTCAACAAGGGTATAATGGTAGCACTTTGGAATAGTAAATCCAGCTTCAGGGTGAAGTTCTTTAGATATTGAGGAGGTTAGAGAAACCAAGGAAGACCCCGCAACTCGAACAGGTGGATTCTTGTACTGAAGATGCGTGGTTCCAACGAATCCCAGCTGATGGTCGGCAATGTTGTCTTGGTTTCTCTCTGCAGGAACTCTTTCACTCTCTGGATGTTGTTTTTTTTTTTCAATATGGCGGACGAACACGCTGTTTTTTGGTTTTTTTTTTGTTCTCCACCAATTTTTTTTATGATCCTCTCACTTATCATTCACTTCTCTAAGTCCTCCTGCTCAACCTTTCGCTCCGACCGGCTGCTCTTCTCCCTCCACATAACTTTTATGGTTCTCCAGGCTCTCAGCCAATCGGGTGTTCTAATTCGGCTCCGAGTCGGGGAGGATTTGATTCTTGACCCTGGCTTAACAGGACTTCGTTGGAATTTTGATTTTTTTTTGGGTTTCATATTAATTTAAGCAATTCTGGAGAATATCCCATTCTTTATTTAATTTCACAGGAAATTCTTCAAAAAATAAAATTCTCCAGAATTGCTATCATTAAAATTTCATTACATCCCCCTTGTTGGCTTTAAAAAAAAATATTTTTTTTTTTTTAAAATTGTTGTAGTCTACAAAAAAAATATTTTTTTTTCAAAAAAAAACAAAACACACCTTACACTCACACTTGTTCACTTTTCACTAGGGTTTTTTTTTAAAAGTTTATTAGTCTAAAGTTTTAAAATGTTCAACATAAACCCTTAATCACTATTCTAATTCTATTTTTTTTTTTGGATTTATACTTAAAACTAAATATTTACAATTTTTTTATATTATTTTTATCATTTATTAAATTATTATATTGCTGATGGGGTGATGTAGGGTTGTAATGGAATGAAGAAAAGGATGGGTGAACTGTAGGATTATAGGTAAAAGATGGATTGCAAGCACCAGGTGATTCAAAAGTCTCTTCATATTTCTTAATTAAATTAACTATTACATCTTTATTCAATTAATGATTTAATAAATTATGTTGAATGGAAATGGGAAGCAGTTCAATTAAAATAGACAAAATTCTATCGTCCGTAAAACCTTCATCCAATTCTTTTGCCCATGTAAATCTCACCATAAACTGAACATGAAGTGGTTTTCTCTCATCAAAAGGTGTACGAAAATGTTCCAAATAAAATTTCGATTGAATTGCCTGTGACCAGAAATATTCCTGAAATTCCCTCAATAAACTATTTAATTCCAAAGAAAAATTCCCTCGATCGATTAACCAGTCCTTAGCTTGATCTTTAAGGCAAAAGGAAAAAATTTGAACAGAGGCCGTTTCACTCCACTTATAGAATTCTCTGGCTTTAAGAAACCTTCTGATTAATTCATTTGGATGTTTATTTGAAAGATCATAGCGTCGGTAAATTTTTGGTAACGTTTCAGCTACTGATTGCATTTCATACACAGACATGAAGACATTAGACGGACTAGGACTCTGATTATTATCAATTTCTGTGACTGGATTAAAGGTTTTATTATTTAAATTTACGTTAGGAGAGAGGACAGACGAGACAGGCATAAAGGGGGAAGTATGGGACTGTTTGATTTCTAAAAGTTGTAATTTATGATTAATATCATCCACCTTATCCTTTATTTCATTCTTAACTTCAGACCTGACATTTTTCCAACCGAACAGCTTGATCGTTCAAATTTTTCTTTATCTCATTAAATTTTAAATTATTATCCTCATTACAATTTTGAACTTTAATGTTTAAGCTTTGTAATCCAACCTCATGTTCATTTATTTGAACTTGATTTTCCGTTAATCGATTATTTATTTTAGCAACGAACCTTTCCAAGAGATCATTAGTATGAGTTATAAAGAATTTTTTATAGTTATCTGTTACAATGTCCATCTCGTGCTCCTCATCATCCATGGATCTATGAGCTGCAGTAACAAGACTGTCCGCATGCACATCCCTTTCAGTTCCCTGTGGTTGATTTGAAAACAATCCCGTATCGTCACAATAAGAAGTTCATTATGACAAGTCACTAAACAAATGAGATGACAAAAATTAGAAAAAAAATTTCAAAAAAAATTATCTTTCTTGATCACACTAAACACATGAATAAAAAAAATTAAAAAAATTATTTTCTCAATACAATAGCAATTGAGATGAATAAAAAATAAAAAACTATTTTCTTTTATGTACACTAGCCAAATTAGAATATAAAAAATTAATAAATATTTTTTCAACAAGTATTATGATTCAAATCAATAAAAAAACATGAAAAGGTATTAAATATTTTTTTTTAAATCAATGAGATTATTTAAATCAATAAAAATAATCTTTTAACACTTTCACCAACTTAAATTAACAAAAAAAAAAAACTTTGACAAAATTTAATAATAATATATTTTTTTTTTTATAAAGTTATCAAAAAAATTAATAATAAAAAAATAGTAAATATTATTAATATTTTCTTTCTATATATAAAACAGTAAACAAGATTAAATTATTCTAGTTAATAATAAAACTTTAAAAATATATATATTTTTTTTTTATATATAAAAAAAATAATCTCGTAACACAGTAAACAATTCCACTAATTCCAGTTATCAATAAAAACTTTAAAAATAGCACTAAATATAAATTTTTTTTATACAACACACATGTTACCTCTCCTCCTCAATAAAAAAACAAATCACCCAACTCCGATACGTGGTATGAAAAAGAAGGTAGGGTGGGGATGGCAAGTGGGGGAAAAATGGAAAAATTTTCAAAAAAATAATTTTTTTCTTTTTTTTTTTAATTAATTACACTTACTGCCCTTTTGACAATATCTCGGTTGGACGCCTCCATGAAGTGTTATTTTGGGTCAGTAAGGGAAAACAATATAAAAGAAAATTTTATGTAAAAAAAAGTTGAACATTTTTTATTGAAATTTTTTAAGTGTGTTATTTGAATATATAAAAAAAAGGGTTTGAAGGATTAAAGAAGGGTGTAAAAATGGTCTCAACAAGGGCATAATGGTAGCACTTTGGAATAGTAAATCCAGCTTCAGGGTGAAGTTCTTTAGATATTGAGGAGGTTAGAGAAACCAAGGAAGACCCCGCAACTCGAACAGGTGGATTCTTGTACTGAAGATGCGTGGTTCCAACGAATCCCAGCTGATGGTCGGCAATGTTGTCTTGGTTTCTCTCTGCAGGAACTCTTTCACTCTCTGGATGTTGTTTTTTTTTCAATATGGCGGACGAACACGCTGTTTTTTGGTTTTTTTTTGTTCTCCACCAATTTTTTTTATGATCCTCTCACTTATCATTCACTTCTCTAAGTCCTCCTGCTCAACCTTTCGCTCCGACCGGCTGCTCTTCTCCCTCCACATAACTTTTATGGTTCTCCAGGCTCTCAGCCAATCGGGTGTTCTAATTCGGCTCCGAGTCGGGGAGGATTTGATTCTTGACCCTGGCTTAACAGGACTTCGTTGGAATTTTGATTTTTTTTTGGGTTTCATATTAATTTAAGCAATTCTGGAGAATATCCCATTCTTTATTTAATTTCTCAGGAAATTCTTCAAAAAATAAAATTCTCCAGAATTGCTATCATTAAAATTTCATTACAAAATATATATTGAAATGATATTTCCATTTGTGGACAATTTATATTAATTAGTAATTAGATATTTTATTGAGATGAAACCAATTAAAAATTATTATAAATTTTAATAAATTATAATTGGTTTTGTAATTTGAGAATTTAATAAGATAATAAAAAAAAATTGTAATTGTGTTGTGGTGAGGACAATCGTGACGTATGTCTGTGTTGGGAGTTTGTTTATTTTTTTTTGTTAAAACAAGACTCTTATCTAAACCACGAAATAGTGAGGGCGTTAAATTTTTCCCTCTCCTATTTTTGTAAGTTTTTGCGTTCCGAATGCTGAATTCACCTTCCAAAGTTCAGTTATCATTCCTTAATATATTGGAACGTTCCCAACTAAAAGAATTATTAAAAAATTAAATAATTCTCTTAAAAAATGGAAGAAACTCCAGAAAGCCAGGAACCTTGTCTAAAAGCCCTCAAAGAAGGATGTCTTGATCTCTTTAACGAATTGGAACTAAATTGAAACCAAATCTACGCTGAAGAAAGAACGGATACAACTCACACACGGATAAGACTTTATAATTTATTTTATTTTTTCCTTACTTTATGTTCAATACTATATCTGAATTTCCTAAATATTAATGTTATATAATTTAAATGTTTTATTTTATTATAAAACATTTAAATCTGGTAAAATAAATTAAAGTTGCAATTTTTGCTTTTTAATTGGAAACTAATAAACTTAATTTTTATTATTCTCTTTTGTGTATTGTGTATTGTGTTATTCCTACAGCTTTCTCTATCTCTCATTCCACGTTGGATCATAGTTATCTGATTGCTACCTTACACCATGGACCAAAACCTCTATTAAAATTGAATCTTCATTCCCCCCTTACTCCCCTCTTTCCCCCTTTCCCTCAATCAAACGAGGATCAGTGCGCACCTAAGTCCGCGCATCGCCATTACACACTTCCCCCTTCCACTCCCTACCTCCCTTCTCCTATCTACCTGTTAATTATAAACACCCCCCTTCACCCCCCTCAAAATCCAAAAAACCATTACAATATATATATATATATATATAATTAAGCTATATATATTTATTATGTCTACCAATCAAGGAGTTAATAATTGTAATTATAGTGTAACTCCAATACAACAATCAGCCTCGTTGGCACCTTCAACAACATCTACACCATCAACAAATTCGCTTGCGAATAATTTCAATCATCGTTCACGTCACCATCACCATCATCATCATCATCGAAGATCTCGTTCTCGTTCCCGTTCGCGTTCACATCATCATCATCGAAGATCACGATCTCGTTCTCGTTCCCGCTCCCGTTCTCGTCCCGTTCCCGGTCACCATTTCGTTATTCTCGCGATGATTATCAATACCGAGATCACATCGTCACCGACATCGCTCAAGTCGACGATATGATGATGGTGAATTCGATTACCATTCACGTCGTCATCGTACCAAATATTCTTACCGTGTTCATCATTCATCATCAGCCATAGCATCTGTTCTCGCCCGACCCGATTTTTCGCTACCGTTCACTCTGCAAACAGACGCAAGTAATACCGGCTTAGGCGCAGTCCTATCTCAAATACAAGAAGGACACGAGCGAGTCATTGCCTATTGTTCAAGAACTTTAAATTCAGCCGAACGTAATTATAGCGTCACTGAAAAGGAATGTCTCGCCGTTCTCTTTGGCATTGAAAAAAATCGCCATTACTTGGAAGGGTATTCTTTTACCGTTGTTACCGATCACGCAAGCCTCAAATGGCTTATTAACCTTAAGGATCCCACTGGACGTCTAGCCAGATGGGCACTCCGATTACAAGCTTATACTTTTGATGTCCAATATCGAAAGGGTAAACTTAATACCGTTGCCGATGCTCTTTCTCGTATCGTTGTCGTTGCTTCTCTTGCCTCTACCGTAGACAACAAATCGAATCCACCGACCCAGCAGGACTCCCCAGACGAGTGGTATGATCGGAAGTATTATAGAGTACTTAATTCGCCAAGAGATCATCCTCGATGGTTGATTCAAAACGGCCAACTCTTATACCACCGTAAAAATCCATTAAAAGGTGAACTCGAGGATCCCTCTGAAGAATGGAAAGTGGTTGTCCCTAAACGTCTTAGACAAGCTATATTGCGCGAATGTCATGACTACCCCAAATCGGGACATCTTGGAATATACAAGACTTACGACAGAGTCAGTCGATCTTATTATTGGCCTGGCGTATACCAAGATGTTTATAATTATGTTCGTCACTGTGACTTATGTCAACGGGTGAAGCCCCCAAATGCTCCACCAATGGGACTCATGTACCCTCGTTATATCAAACAACCTTGGGAAGTAGTATCCGTTGATATTATGGGTCCATATCCCCGCAGTTCTCAAGGAAATGTCTATCTTTTAGTTTTCGTGGATGTGTTTTCTAAGTGCGTCGAATTATGCCCACTAAGAAGAGCCACCTCTAACGTGATAGTCGCAAAGCTAAAAGCACAAATATTACATCGGTTTGGTGCTCCAGTTCAACTGATCACGGATAACGCCAAAAATTTTGTTAGTTCTCTAGTGGATAAAGTTTCTAAAGATTGTGGGATAAAAAGAGTCAACACCCCTTTTTATCACTCACAAGCAAATCCTACCGAACGGTCAAATCGTAATATAAAACAACTTATTGATTCTTATCTTGGGAAAACCCACCAAAAATTGATGAAAAGCTTGGGGAAATTCAATTTGCCCTGAATTCTTCCGTTCACGAATCCACAAAATTTAGTCCCGCATTTTTAAATTTTGGTAGAGAGCTTCGGCCACTTCAACCGATCTGTGAAACTGAAATTCTAGATGATGGAGGAACAAATCAAGAACTTTGGGTTCAGAAAATTAGTAAAATTCCCGAAGTCCATCACCTAGCAGAGGAAAACTCCCTCCATGCTAGTATGAATCAAAGTCGACGATATAATCTTCGTAGAAGGCCCGATAAATTCCATCCTGGTGATGTTGTCTTGAAGAGAATCACCCAACTCTCATCTGCCGCTGACAAGATAGCTTCCAAGTTAAATCCTAAATATGAGGGTCCATATACTGTTATATACTGTTATCTCTGTGTATGAATATGATAAAACCTCGAAACCACTAATATGTATATTGTAATGTAAAGGGAATATTATAGTAGATAAAATATTTCCTGTGAGATAAAAAGAAACCATTTCCTTTTCATTGATGTTTCAATCAAACTAACAAGAAATAAAATTCATTAAGTAATTGAATATGTTTTACTATCGAAAATTACGAAAATTCTATAAAAATTTATAATTCTCAATATATTATTAAAATTTATAAATTTATTATTTTTCTCTCTCTTTAGGTAAATTAAAATTATGTGATAAAATAATTTTGTAAACACTTTTATCGATAATTATTAAAAGAATTCGATAACTTCAAGCTAATTTAAATTCTTTCAAGAATCTTGTTAACATGACAAATTAATCTTTTAATTCAATTTAATTACATGCCGGTTAATTGACTTAAAATGTAAAAAGTCGTTTTAATTTATTTTCCTATGGCTTCTAACACAATTAAAAAAATATATATTATATGTATGATTATGTATTATATATATCTACCATATATGCTTTACTTAGGTAATCCAATAATATACATTACTAGCTGCTCAGAGCGCCTTCGGCGCTCTTCACACCTAGACGGGGCCTCCGCCCCCTGTACCCCCGAGTGGTACATAGTATTTGGTTGAAAGTAGTAAAAGGTTTTCATCCATTTTGTTTCAATCCGTATATTACAAAAAACATTCATTTCTTTTTGTGTTCTTATTTAAAAATATATTTCAATTTAATCAGTAAATTAATTATATTTATTATTATTGTATATGTTATATCTATCTATCTATGTGGCTCAAAGATACTCGAAAGTTCTTGGCCGCAACAACCACATTTCTCCAAGTGTCCCTTCCCTGAGCCCTTGTCCCATCTCTCTGTCGTCCCTTCCTACGCGCCATTGGTTTTCCAAGCGGACGTTTTCCAATCGGTCTCCCCACCAATATATTTTTCCTCTCCCATTCTAGCCACGTGTCCTGCCTATCGCAGCTTTTTCCCTATTATAACCCTAACTATTTCTGAAGATGCAGAGAGACCATGCAATTTCTTGTTATGCAGTCTCCTCCATTCCCCGGTGACCTCATCTTTCTTTGGCCAATAAATGCAGGGAAGAATCCTATTCTCAAATACTCTGAATCTACTCTCATCTCCCAGGGTCATAGTCCATGCCTCCCACCCATATAATGCAACAGGCAAAATAATTTTTTTATATATTCCCTTTGATAATAATTTTGAAGAGATAAGCCTCTTTATTGCAAGATAACAGGCGTTTCCCGATTGCAACCCCGATTTAAATTCTTCTCAAATATTATTATCCTTCGTGATTACATTCAATTTTTCTACATATTCAAATTCTACATTTTGTATCTTAAGATTTTGTATGTTAATACTCTTCCTCTTTGTTACTAAATATTTTTTCTTATCCCTATTAATTTCAAACCTCCATTAATTTTTCCTCGCTATCTGCAATTGCAATTTCCTAATCTCCCATTATATTTAAGTCGTCTGGGTAACCTAATATTTTACAATTGATTTCCGCATCTTATTCTTTCTTTACTACCTTCAAGACAAATTTGAAGATCAAAATTTGAAAAAGTTTATGCTGATCTATATTGAGTCATGTGTATGTTTTACTAAAGTCTACAAATAATTAGTGAACAGAAATATTGAATTCGCGGTTTTTTCCTATTATCTGTCATAATTTAAATATCTTAATTAATGTTGATCGATTTGGCCTGAACCCGCAATGATATCTCCTAATATTTCCTCCGCCTATGGTTCTTAAGTATTTTCTATGTTATAATAGTGAAATAGAGTATAATATTTCTTGATCATTACATTTTGGTATTTTATTTTCATTGCTTGATTATTATTGAATATTTTTAATTTTAATGAAACTTGAGAAAATGCAAAAAAAGACTTGAGACAATTTATAAAAATTAACGGTATAAAACTATAGATAAATTATCAATATATACATTCATTAATAGTATTAATTTAAATTAATTGATTTATTTGTTTTTTTTATTATTAAGTTCATTTATTAATTTTTTTAGATCATTGTTATTTTCCTCCCTTAAAAGAAACTTATCTAATTCTGCGGTGCTAGGGGATTTGAAAATTGAAGATTTCGCTTACAGTTTCTGTCATGTCCGACCTCCGTCCAACAGTTATTTCCCTCAAGTTTCTTGCATCTCTTAATCATGTGATCTATATATTTTATTTTTTTTGATTCATTGTAATAAAATTTAAACAAATAAAAATTTTCACTTTGTTAATTTATATAAATTTCAATTTACACTGATTGTGAGTGATACGCTTTGCCAATACTCTGAATAATTTGTGTATAGAAATATTGAATGTTCTTAGCGAGATTTTTTAACCTTTCACTTTCAAAAAGAAAAGAAGAAATATTCAAATATATAGAAAGAATAAATAAAAATTAAGTTAATATAAATATGATCTAAATATTTTATTAAATTAATGAAAATGGGAACTTTTAGAATAAATAATTTAATTGAATTGATATTTAAATATTAGAATTTTTAAAATAAAAAGGGAAATATTATAATAATTCTTTGATTGGGAATGGCTATGATAATTCATTGTTTAAAATGTTTCCGCTAGAGCCAGTGGGCCACGCCAGGCTCTTGAATGAACAACAAGGAGAATTATATAAACTTTAAAAAATTAATTTCTGCGGTTATTGTTGACATATAAATAAAATTTATAGCCTGTTACTCTAGGGGTATATAAGAATATTGTGATGTAATTTCAAAGAAATCGGTTCAGCCAATTCTGAGTCTATAAAATAGTAATTTTCCGGACAGACAGACCGACAGACAGACCGACAGACAGACAGACCGACAGACAGACAGACAGACAGACAGACAGACGTGAAAAATTCTAAAGTCACTTTTGGATTCTAGAGGTCATGAAACGCGAAGATATGCAAAAATTTTTAAATTCTGAGCAATGTGCAGACAAAAACCTTTTTTTATATATATAGATATATATGTATCTCAAACATTCAAGAATCAAAAATATAATAATTAATGAAAAGAAAATCAAATTAATTATTCATTAATTTGTGCTCATGTAAATATAATAATAATTATTTTTAAGACTTTTCAATTATATTATCATTTCAGTATATCAAAGCCTTAATTTATTTTTTATTTTCTTATTTATTCTTTAATTTATTCATTTATTGATTAAATATTATACTAAACATATTATATTGTATATGTTATAATAGAAGACAATATTATATTAATTTTCTTGGTAGATATACTGAGATGAAGAGGGAGGGGGTGGGGGCAAGTATGTCGGATCGACAATGCAAAGTCCTATAGACCCCAGATAGAGCAATTCCCTTGCTAGGCCTGGGACTTGAACCCGGGACCACGAGAATGTGAGGCAGCTTCGCTAACTTCTCACCCTGTGGCGCCTTAAGCTTTGCATATTTTTTTTTTAAATTAATTATTTGATTTTTTTTCATTACAGGGTTTTGCACTAATATAAATAACATTATTCAATAGTATATAAATACATTCAAAATAAATATAAACAAAATTTTATTTAAAAACCAAATTTGAGTCATTAAGTTATTCTATACCTCTTGCATACAGTTGTCTACTTTCAACTGTTCTTTGGTTGTTTCGTTTCATTTGAATTCTAACGAGCTTCTTCCTAGTATATTTAATGGTTTTAAGGGTCCTTGAGATGGTATTTCGGCTCTTCAAAATTCCTTCAGAAACCAATTCTTCATGAAGAATCTCTAAAGAGATATTGAGAAATTTTATTTTTTTTCCTCCATTTGGTGTCTCTTTTCTTCCTTTTTTAGTAAAAACTATTTCCTCCCTATTTTGTTTTATTAATTTATAAACGGCCGAAATTGAGAGGTCAAGATTTTCAGGTATTTCTTTGACTGGAGCATTTCTTTCAAATACTCGTCTTACACCTTTAATTATTTCCGAGATAACCATGTTTCGTTTTTTTCTTGAGTTATTTATGGGTTCGGAGTCTACAGAAGATTCTTCTTCAGGTAGAAATATTTCGACTTCAGAGTCGTTATAATTTAAAGTCATTTGGGTCAAAAAAAAAAGATGAAAACAAAATAAATACAATAATTAATAAATAAATTTAGATTAATTTAATTTATTAGTGTTCAAATTTCAACGATTTTTTGCAACAGATAAAAATTATTTGTATTTATTTTGATTTCATTTATATAAATCATTGAATAATTTTATTTATTATAATGCATAACCCTGTATTATGATAATAATATTTTCTGAGAACATTTTATAAAATTTAATATATATATATATATATATATATTATTATTTGCGTTTGGACCATCTAGGATCACGCAAAGCTCCCATACATTTAAGGGTATTGATGTTAAGTGGGCCCATATATGAATGTTCTTTAGGTGTTAACTTTATTCTTCATTTTGTGTGCTCGTGAAGATCCGGATCCTCCAGGTGACGGGTAAATTGGGTACCACCTGGAGTTATTCTCATCACGATCTATTGTTGCTTATAGTTGTTTGTTTTTGAAGTAGTCCTGCTGGTGCAGGGCTGTATAGAACCAGGGCTTGTCAGTTCCTGGAGATATATATATATATTTATTTAAAAAATATACTTTTACTCCAATTCCACTAATTAATTATTTTTTTAGTGGTTTAAACAATAACTTCTTGATAAATGATTTGTAATTAATTAAAATTTATTTATAATACAAATTTTATCTTAACAGACAAAATGTGTTAAAAAAAGAATGTAATAAGAGTTCCATCAGCGATTTTTTCTTTCCTACTATAGCTTTGCAATATCCACAATTTCTGCCAAACTTTTCATTTTCCAACCAGCAAAGACAACAGAATCATCATAATTATTATCAAGCAACTGCTTCGGCTACACCTCCAAATCTAATGTTAAATTTTCAAAATATATATCCTTATCAAAACAATCAATGTATGTATAATTCAATTATAAATCATTTTTTTAATCTTGATTAATTTTATTATGAATGATACAAATTATTTTTTTAAATTATATTAAACATAAGATCTTTTTTGTTTCAGTATATTATAATGTAGCACAAAGACCTGCAGCCCCTGCAGTGACTGGACAACAAGTTCAACAGGGTGCGCAAACTCAGTCATTACCTCTTATACAACAGCATCCAATGCAACTTTCTATGGTAACAATGCCAATGCAACCTGTTTCTACAGGTCAACAACCTCAAACTCAAACTCAGAAAAGTATATTTTCAACTAATTTACTTATTTATCATAATAATTATTCATTTAAATATTATTAATTTACAAAATTTATTTTTTAGAAATGAAATTATAAAATTTTACATTCTTGATTTTTTTTATAATAAATCACAATATTTTCTTGATTTTTTCAGACTGTAGAACTTACAGCCCCCTGTTGTATCTGCAAATACCAATGCACCAGCAGTTCATGTGTGTTAAAAAAATGAATACGTCAGATAGCTCACAAATTAAAGCAAGTAATATTAAAAATGTTAGGCCAACGATTAATCAAAGCTCAAACAATCTTTCTCAAGACAAAGGAAAAATAAAAGATGAAAAGGAGCAATCTCCTCCCGTTGACTTTTAACTAAAAATATACAGCCTTCTGCTAATCAAAATAAACATACAGCTAAGGTATTTTTATTCTCTAAATAAATAGTTATTAATTAATAATCCAAGTGATAGATAAAAATTGATTCTTAAAAAGAAAAAAATTTATGAATATTCTAAATTGTAATTTTTCCTAACAATCATACTAATAGATAAGTTATATATTTTTCCTCCAAGATAAATAATTTATATACTCTAATTAGAATTGATTTTAAATGAACCACTAGACTATTTTGATTAAAGAAAGGTTTATGGAAATTTAGTCCTTTGTAATTGGGACGCATTTTGAGTTTTTCTGCTTTCTTGTTACGCATTAATTTTAGTGATTGCGTATTTATTCATGTTAAGGAGTTTGAAGAATTTAGATATAGCGAGTTTGTTTATGTTTACCAGTTAACAATCCATTTTTTTTTCTTCAATAATAAATTTGAAATAATAGGCAGTACCCTGGTAATCTTATCAGGGGATATTTATTAAATATGGGTTGTCTCAAATGTTTTTGCTTCTGTAAGGTAAATTAATTGAAATTTTTTACTAATTTTCACGCCTGACATAAACATAATAAATTAGAAATATGGGGGTATATAATTTTCACTTCAAATTTTTATTATTTTAACATTAACATAGAGAGACACATTTTTCTCTTATTCATCAATTTTTAAACACAATTATCGAAAAACGATGAATAATTTTCATTTATTAGGTATATTTCAGGTATTAGGTTCAAAGATTTAATATATTATAAAGATTCATTATATAGTTCATTCATTCACGAGCCTTAAATTCTCGAAATTGAGATTCTTAAAATAAATTCTTAAGCAAATTTTATGATTATTATTAAAACTGATTTTTTTTTTCTAGAAACGCTCTGAGAAAACTTCCAAGTCGAAAGATCGGGAGCGTCCTAGTGCGGCTCCGGGGAGCAATGCTCCGTCAAACGAGACTTTGTCTTGTAATACTGGTCCAATTCCGAGGGAAATCCCCTTATCAAATATTGCATCTAACGAATCTTGCCGTTTTGTTCCTGCGGGATATCTTGACGGGTAAATCATTTTCAATAATAAGTTTTTTTAGGTTGTTCCATATTTAACGTAAATAAAATATTCGATCTAGTTAATAAAAATAGAAATAATTAATTTATATATAAAATTAATGGAAATAAAATCACTTTTTATCACAAAAACATTTAAAGTTTACATCTAAAACTGATAAACAAGAATTTCTTTAATTGCTATCTTAATATTTTAATTCTCGAAACTAGTCTTGTAATTTTCCATTTTTTCATTTCATTATATTAATTTCATGATCCGCTTTTATTATAATTATAAATATTTCATTCTTTTAACAAGTAATTTGTCTTTTATGCTAATATATTTTAATTCAATTATTTTTCTTCTAATATTTTCCCATTTGATATATATTTGATTCCATTTAATTCATACATTTAATTATAGTAATCATGATTCCATTCCATAAAAGTTATTATATATTATAAATTTTAAGTGAAAAAAACAAATTTGATAAGAGTAGGAATTTAAAATTCACATAAATTAGTTTTATTATAGAGAACATAGAAAAAAATAAAATATTACAAAAATGATACTGGTTAAATGCGTTTACTATGGATATTTAATAAATATAATTTAGATTGTCTTCATTAAAAATGGGACTTTTTTAAAAAACAAATTATATTGAAAATAAATTAAGTAAATTAGAAAAATATATTTTGTTTTAATATAATATTGATGGTTTCAGATTGGTGAAACCTTCTCCATCTAAAGATTCGATTCCTACTAGTGGTTTCACCACCACTAAAGTTGAAAATAATGCTTTACCTGTAGAATTTTCACCGTTACCTGATTTATCAAATGTTCAACCTGCTGAAACTACTCATTCTCGGGCTAATGTAAATTCTAATTCTAGCGATGATGAAAGTAAGTACCATTTATTTATGTATAAGTGAAATAGATAGTTTTATATTTTTAATTATTAAAATGACGAAACTAGAGTTGTTGAAATAATGTATTAACCAACTTTTTAAAGTTTCAATTCTAGAAGACTTTCTTTTATTATCAAATTTAATCAAAGTTTTTTGAAAAATAGAAAAATTTTTCTATTTTACATTTTGATATTATTCAGAAAATTTGCAATTGTCTTGGCAGAAATTGCATTTTTGAAAACTATTTTAGTTTTTTGCACTTATATATATTGAATATTATTGCAGAATTTTTGAATTAATTTTTAATATAAATAAACATTTTCTAAATTTGTTTTTTTTTATTTGATTTTCAGGTTCAAACGAGAAAAAATCCAAAAGAGGAAGTCAAGTTGGAAGTACAAACACTTCCGTTTTCAATACAACCTCCAAAAGTGTTGAGCCTGAATTGTCGGATAGTGCTACTCCAACAATTGATCAACTTGTTTCTGGAGAGCCATCTCCTCCTGTATCTGCCAACCAGGCCCCAACTATAATGAAAGATCTTTCATCTATAGAAGATGAAAAATATTTAGAAGTTAAAACTTCTAACAATATACCTTCACAAATTGAAGATAAAAATTCCAATATATCCAATAGTATTTCGAATTCTTCTTCAAGACCTGAATCACCTACAATTCAAAATAATAATTTTGAGCAGAAACTAGCCGTTGTTCCAAACATGTTTCTTAAAGCTAATGAATCATCTGAAAATGATGAAAAAGAGAAATTAGATAATAAAAATGATATAAATACAGAAACTACAGAAACTACTAATCACTTAACCGAAACAAAAACTGAACCTTCAGTTCCTGTTGTAAACAAAACTGAGCCAACTCCTCGAAGTAATCTTAAATATTCACAAGGTAAATTTTTATTCCTGGCCAAAATTTGCAATATATATATATAATTACATTTTTATATTTTGTATTTCTAAATAATTGATTTTTGACATTTAGATCAATGGAGCCCGGTTAATCCTCTTGGTAAAAAGAAATATGGCCGAGAATTCCTTTTGGAGTTAATGAATGATCCTGAATCAAAGAAGAAACCTGATAATCTTCCAGATTTAGATGTTGTTATGAATAGTACCAGGGTAAATTATTTTCTATTTATTACTTGTTATTTTAAAAGAATAATTATTAAATTAAATTACGGCCTGTAAATATCAAATTTTAAAATTTAAAATTTCTCAACTAATAAAAATAAATATAAATGAATTTACAAATATTTTTTTTTATATTCTATAGCAAACCTTATCAAAACGAAATAGTCAACAAGGCAAGCCTAACAAAGGAGGAAAACAAAATTTAATTCAATTTTCAATATCACTCAAAGAAGATGTTAAGCTTCATGAATCAGATAATGCTTGGAAACCTGGAAGATTTAAAGGAACTTCCATACCTAATGTAGATAATGAAATTCAAAAAACAGACGATTTATATAAAAGAGTTAGAGGTGTTTTGAATAAATTAACACCTCAAAAGTTCGATACTTTGGTAAATCAAGTTAAAGAATTACCGATTGATAATTCACAAAGATTGAAAGGTGTAATCGATTTAGTTTTCGATAAGGTGTGTATTAAATTAATCCAATTTTTTTAATAAATTATTATTTTCTTTTTCTTTTTATTTCAAATTTAATTGTTTACTTCTAGGCCGTCGATGAGCCATCATTTTCAGTTGCTTACGCTACAATGTGTAAAGTTCTTCAAAACATGGCGGTCCCTAATTCTTCCAATACAAAACCTGGTGAAAAAGTTGAAACGGGTAATTTTCGAAAAATTTTAATCAATAGATGTCAAGAAGAATTTGAAAAAAATAAAGAAGCAGAAATTGATAAAGATAAAAAGCTTGAGGAAATTAAAAATTGTGTAGATCCCGTAAGTTATTATATTATATATACAGATTAAATAAAACAATAAAATGATTATTACATTATTTAATGAAAGTAGTGAAGCTAAAAATATTTTAAGGATAATTTCTTTATGATTAAATATAATTAATAAAAAATGAAAATATTAATAAATCGTTCTTTAATAATTGTGTGAAAAAAATTGTATTTTTAGGAAAAAAAGAAAGAATTACAATTGCAATTTGATGAAGATTGGAGAAAAATTCGAATGAAATCCTTGGGAAATATAAGGTACTAATAATTTGTTTAATAGAAAAGAAAGATTGAATATTTATTTAGAACACTTGTCTTTATTTTTGAATGATGAAACTATTTTTTATGTCAGACTAGAGTTTCTGAGTATCTTTGACGATTTTAAAATCTGAACATTATAAATTAAAGTTTCTATTTCTTCTCTTATATGTTCATCTATTTATCATTTAACTACAAATATATTTTTAGATTCATTGGAGAATTATACAAATTATCGATGTTGACTGTAAATATAATGATCCGATGTATCAAACATTTACTAAGCGGAGGTGATGAAGAAAGTTTAGAATGTCTATGTAAATTACTTACGACAATTGGAAAAGATCTTGAAAGTAAAAGTAATAATAATTATCAGGTAATTATTTAATAATTTTAATCTTTCTATTATATATAATTATTTTTTAATTTTAATCTTAATATTTTTTTTAGGATCTCGGTCCCTATATAGATCAAATGAAACAGCTTGCAAATCGAAGAGGAGAAATTTCATCTCGGGTCCGTTTTATGGTACAAGATGTGGAAGAATTGCGATTAAATAAATGGGTTCCCAGAAGAGATGAATCTAATCCAAAAACTATCGATCAAATTCAAAAAGAAGCTGATCGTGAAAGAGAGACAATAGAAACTCTTAATTTAAATACTATGAATACTCCTCGAAAGGATGATAGACTTCAAGATCGTAGAAAACTTAGTAAGTTCGCTCCTATTGACTTTAAAATGAAAAATAATGTAAAAGCATGTCCACTCAAGTTAGATTTGCCTTAAAAATAAATAATCATTAATTATATATTAAAACCATTGATTGATATTCGTTTCTTGTGAATTCATTAATTTATCAAAAATTAAATTTTTTCAGAAAATGAGGAATGGCAATCGGTATCTTGGAGAAGGCCTGCTCCTTTTGATTTAACAAAAATTAAACAATTAAAGGTTAGTTAGTTAACACTTTATTTTTAATATAATCTCAAATTTTCATCAAAATAATTTTTTAATATATATTATTTCGAAAATTATAAATAATTTACTTTAACATCCTAATAATATATAATATAATCAACAGTATTGAAATAAATTTATTATTATTTTGTTTTAAAGTTCATTTTTCTTATAATGTTTTTCTCTTATATAGCAAGGGTCACTTGATACCCATTTACAACTTGGCTATAAAGGCAAATTTTCACAATGGCGCAGAGGAGTTTCCACGAAAACGGATGAGAAAAAATCAGCTTCATTTAATAGTAACAAATTTGCTGCATTAGATACAAGTGATGATAAACGTTCTTCAGATCTCATGAGATCTTCAAATACTTTAGGATTGGACGTAGAAAGTGAACGTAAAAGAATGCTTAGCTCACATAAAAATGAAGGTAAAACCATAAATGCATAATAATGATAATAAACTATTTATTTAAATTTTTAGCAATACCTTATTTTATTTGAATATTTTTCAATTTAGCTAGAGCAACTCCTCCGGTTTCTCGTTCTAATTCAAGGGATAATTCATCATCATCACATAGAGATGCCCATAATTCTCTCCCTTTTTCAAATGTTGGGATATCCCCATCAGTAACATCTTCAAGTGGAGTTGGACAAACTTCAAATATTACTCCAACTACAAGACCAATTATTCCTCCAAATACATCACATAATCTCAATTCAACATCTGGACTATTGAAAGCTCCAGTAAAATTAGATGAAAATCAACTGAAACTACATACATCAAATATTCTTGATGAATATTTATCAAACGACAATTTAAAAGTAATTATATTTTCTTGATTCATACACACTTATATATATATGTAATATATATATGATGAATATTCTTTTTCTTAATAATTTCATTGAAGATTTATTTTGGAATTCCTCGTTACTGAATTTTATAGATTTTAAATTATATATATCTTATTATTTTCTTTCAATTAATTATAATTATTTGAATTATAGGAACTCTCAGATAATGTTCTTGAGGAATTAATTGAAGAACAACGATCTGAATTTGTTAATATTTTACTTAACCTTGGAATTGAAAGATCGGTTAATGTTCGCGAAAGCATTTCTAAAATGTTAATACATCTTGTATCAAATGATATTTTGAAAGTTGATGATATCTTGAATGGGTATGTTTAAACTTAATTTTTATATTTAATTAATAATTATTTATATTATTTTAATATTATTTATATTTTTAGTTTTATGGATATATTTAAAATAGCTAAAGATATTATCATTGATGTTCCCAAGTTTTGGAACTTTGCTGCGGATTTCCTTGGTAATTAAACTTTTTTAATATTTTTTTCCATCTTAAGCATTTTATATATATAATAAATAATTTAAACATGATGATAATTTATTTACGGATCTCTATGATGGATTGAAGCTCAACAGGGCTGAAAAAACTAAATTATTATTTTGATTTGATATATTTCTATAATAAGTTATTATTTAATGTATTTTCATTTTTTTTAGCCCCACTTATTACTTCGAAATCCATTTCTTGGGCTCAATTCCGAGATGCTATTAAAATTAAAGATATTGATTGTTCTAAACTTCTTCCTCATTTATTTCAAATAATTGTGAAGACTCAGGTAATGAATAATAAATCAGTTTATATTATTTATAATTAATTTTACATGCATATTTTAATTTTGTATTTTAAATAAAATGATGAAACATAACTTTTTAAGTCAGACTAGAGTTTCTGAGATAACTTGATGAAAATTGATTCTGAGGGAAAAAAAAACTATTTTTTATGTATAAATAAATTTATAAAATTTAGTAATTATAAAGAAAAAAGAGAAAATGGTTTATTTTTGCGAATTCAACAATTATTTTTTTTGTTTTAGAATCCTGCAACTATACGTCAAGAAATGGAATCTCAAAACGTTGAAATTAAAGATTTTATTTCTGGTGAACTTTCACAAGAGAGTGAAATTTTAATATTATAATTTATTAAGACATTTATATAAATAGTATTTCATATTACAATTTTATTTTTTTTAAAAATATAAATTAAAAAATTTAACTTTTTCTTTTTGTTAGTTTCAATACAAAATACACCTCTATCATAATTATAAGTATATAATTTTCCAATTTTATTCATTTTAATGACAATTATTTCTTATTTATATTTTTTTATAGACACATCATTTTCCAATGAAATTTACCATTCCCTATAAGATAATGACAAAACAGTTGGAAACCTCTATTCCATTTATACTTCAAAACTAATTCTTAAAACAGACTTTGTGACAGACAATTAAATGCATTGAAATCAGACATTACAATTTTAATTAAATTTTTCTAATATAAATCTGAACGGCTAATCATTTGGTTTTTCTTTTTAGCTATACCAAAGTGACTATTATAAACTTGAAATGAATTGCCTATTAAATTTAAAAAAAAACAATGGTACGACTAGACGGGATAATTTAATTATTTTGTCTCTCATGAACGAGACATTATTGAACAAGAAATATTTTTTATACGACAGACTTTTATCTAATTCCCAATTTTTTATGAGAGACGGGACATATTTTTCTATATTTGGTTCATGACTTATTGCATTTAAACTTGGAAACTTAGCAATTTTTTTATTTCTAACCGTTAACAGACTAGACTCAGACAGAATTTCATTTATTAATGATATATTTAGACTATGATGGGACGTACGATTGACAATATCCGCAGGTATGTTTTTAGTTACTTTTATAGACTCGATTTTATTTTTTAAGTGCTGGAAAAATTCATTAGGATGTTTATTTGAGAGATCATTTCGTTGGCTAATTTCAGGCTCGGTTTCTGTTAATGATGGCTTTTCATTCACAGACAGAACGACATAAGACAGACTATCAGGACAATTATTACTATTAACATTAATTACTATTAACATTAATTTCAATTATTGATTCACAAATTTTTTCTTTTAAATTTACATAAGACAGACGAGGGGGATTATTATTACAATTATTTTTAACATTATGATTAGTGTTATTATTAATTTCAATTTCCGTATCAAAAGGTTTATTATTTAAATTTACACTGGACGGACTAGCAGGACTAATATTATTAATATCATTAACACTATTAATTTCAATTAATGGATCAAAAGTTTTTTCATTTAATTTTACATAAGACGGACAAGAAGAATTATTATCACTATTAATATTAACACTATCATTATTCTTATTATCAATTTCACTTACTGTAATAAAAGTTTCATTATTTAAATCTACAGAAGACGGACTAAAAGGCTTCTTATTACTATTAATTTTAACACCATCACAATTTTTATTATCAAATTCAATTACTGTATTAAACGTTTTAATATTTAAATTTACAGAAGACAGACAAGAAGAACTATTATTTCTATTAATTTTAACACTATCATTGTTCTTATTATCAATTTCATTTACGGTATCAAAAGTTTTATTATTTAAATTTACAGAATACGGACAAGACGAATTATTATTACTATTATTAATATTATGACTATCATTAACTTCATGATCTAATATAATTTACTAACACAATATGATATTTAATTTTGCAAACAACTACTAATTGATTTCTATAAAAAAGCTTGGGACGGGTGCCTTGCTTTGAATGTCTCGAAATATGCGATGCCTTGTTTTTATTATTTATTATTAAAATTTTATTCGATTTAACTCCCGTGTATTTTCTATAGGAGATTGAAAAAAAATTATTGTTTTTATTTATTCTAATTTGAATGGGCCCAAGGGGGGTGTGTGTTTTAAATTTATCAATTATATTGCAGGTACTTTCCATTTCTAATTTCTCTTGCTCTTCGCTACCTGACACTACACCTATCAGAACAATGGGCATCTTTCTCCATGACATTACCTCTGTGGGCTCCTTAGAATTTATTTTGACTGCGTCCATCGGTATATTTTTCCTTTTTGTAAATTCTTTTATCGGGACACTGGGAATTATTTTCATGCATGTGTCAATTTTTTCTTTTAATTTTCTCCACTCTGGTCCCTTCCCTATTGTTTGTATATTTTCTTTATTATCCCTATTTGGACTTTTTGAAATTTGAATTTTGCTAATAGACATTGCCTCCGGGGCCTGGTCAATTCTTTCTTTTAAATTTACTATTTCTGGTACCTGCTCTTTTATTACAATTTCTCTATTTTCCAACCCAATATTTATTTTTTCAATTTTGTCTGACTTAGTTATATTGTCTATAAACGATACATTTTCATTTTGACCCTCTATTTTTTTGATTTGCTCTATTTTTAATTTTTGCCTATTAAAATCTGACTGTCTACCCGCTTCTACGTCTGGTTTCATTAGGTCCAGAATTTGTTGGGGCATGCCATTGTTTCTAAATTGGGGGAGTTGGTTAATATTTCGTGAGGTGAAATGATTAAAAGGGCCTTGCGAATTGTGGTAGCGGGGAGGGGGGTGGTAATTTTGATAATTATTAGAATGAGAGTGATTTCTGGGAGCGAATTGTCTATTGTAATTTGAATCGTAGGGATTACTCTCGCTTTTTGTTTCGCGAAATATGTGCCTAGGATCCTTTCTTAAATCTTCCCAGATGGTTAGATTTACGTGGGTCAGCATTTCATTGGCACGGCCTTGAATTTTATCTCTAACGTACCTGAGGAGAAATTCGTGCTGGTCATAAGGAAATGCGCTATAAATTTTATCTACCGTATTAATAAATCTTTGGAGTACGTTTGACTCGCCCTTAAAGATAGGAATACATTGTAACAAATGATCTGTATTCATTTTCATCATTAATTTCATTTTTCAATTACTTTATTTATTGTATTATTTATTTTGATTATTATTATTTTAATTATGAAATGTTGGCCGACGATGACCCTTCGTTTTCGGCATAAAAAAATAATTATTTTATGATGTAAAATGAACGAATTTATTATTTATTTTTAAAAATTTCAATTTTTAATTTTACCGTAAAAATTATGAGAGGTAAAAATTAATTATAATATTTATAATATATTTTTTTAATATTTTTATTATGTAAAATGAAAGAATATATTATTTATTTTTAAAAATTTCTTTTTTTAATTTTACCGCTAAAATTATGAAAGTTTGGCCAACTTAAAAAATACTTATGGACTATAGACGGATGAAGTATTATGAGATATAATTGCGGCTTAAGGCCAAATCGTTCAATATTAATTAATATATTTTCATTATGACAACCACAAATTCAAAATTTCTGTTCACTAATTATTTGTAGACTTTAGTAAAATATATATATATAAATTGTTTTGTTTCATATGAAATATTTTTATATCATTCCAAAGCTTTAATAAATGCTTTCTATTTTATAGAATATTTTAAAAAAATTAACAAAATATAAATTAAGGAAAACGTGTTTTATTAATTTTTTTGTTTTTTCTTATCCTTTGTTTCAACACCCAATCGAGAATATTTTTTTTCTTTTTTTATTTAAATTAATATTTGATATTAATTATTAATTATTATAATATATGATATTAATTTAAATATCAAGTAAAAAATATTCATGGATTCTATCTATTAAAAATATTCTTAATTATTTAAATTTTTACAAACTTGTATTAATTTATGAGACTAAAGTTTGAGAAATCATATAATAAATAATATGTACATATATTATATAACGATTTATTTATTTATTTATAATATATATAAAGAATATGGTAAAGGATATGGGATTGAATAAGTAAAACAAAATAAATTCACAAATTTCATTTTATAATATTTATTAACATTAATGAATTATTATTATATTTAATAATTAATATTAATTAATATATACGTTAAAAATATTAAATACAATCGTCTTTTTTAAATAAAACATCAATTTTACATTTAAATACAAATACACAAGAGTAATTTATTTAATTTTTATATTAAAGTAATATTTTCACATCGTAATAATATTCAAAATTCAATGAGTATTTTGTTAAATTTTTATATTAAAGTTGCTTTTATTAACTTACAAAAAAAAAAAAAAAAAACATTGATGACAATATGATTTAACTTTAACAATTTCTTTTCCATTTCAATATACATTGATAATTTTTTACATTTTTCATATTAAAGTTTTATATATACATAATTCTTAAAAAGTACATATAAATCTATTTTTATTCATTTTAATATAATTACATATAAATACACCTATACGCTATTTATTTGAGGTTTTTTTTCTTAAAGATGTATTTTTAATCAATAAAAAGTTTCTATAAATCTTATTATTATATACTTAGGTATATTATAAAATATCCATCATATACATTGAAATAATTTCGATATTACTTGCAGAAGGTAACAATTTTTTACAAATGCCAACCTCCTCTGTTATTGTATCATCATCATCATCATTTGTATCAGTTGTATAAACGTTCAATGTATGAAGACGCAAGTATTTGTTCATTTTAATTAATGAATTAACTTGTGTCTTTTTTGTCAATGGAAGAATTAATTGATATAATTTTTTACATTTCAAAATGTATGGAAGTACTTTATTCGATATTTTTTCACATGCAAACAATGATAAAATATTTAATTTTTTTATTTGATGGATATCTTTTAGATAACTACTTCTTAATAAATCACAGTATTCTAATCGGAGATCTGTTAAATTTTCAAACTGATTAAGCATTTTCAAGGCATTTCTATGAATATCGTCGCATGATTCTATTTTCAAATTTGTTAATGGTAACCTTTTTTCAAGAAACACTTTAACTAGTTGTTTTGTAAAGGATTTTATTTCTATTAACATTACTTTTTTCAATTTACCTAATGGTGCAATTTCAAAATAACTCCTGGGAATTTCTTCAGGGCCATTATATCTAATTTGTAGATGTTCTAAATTTTGTAATTTTGACAAATAAGATGGCCAGGTTTTATTATCAGAATGAAAAGCGTTTTCCAATTTTCTTAAATTAGAAAAGTTAACTATGGATTTCAAGGGTTCCATTGTTTTTATCAATATTATCGGCAAATTTAATGTTACAAGTTTGTTCATTTTCATTATTAATTTATTTATACTTTTACTACAAAAAAATTCATTTGGAAGACTTAACTTTTTTAAATTTGGAAAAAACAAATTAATATCCCTTAGAAAAATATCATAATTTAATCTGGACCCATTTATAATAATTTCTTCTACCTTATTGAAAATAGGACAATTTGGCAATTTACCTTCTTGGAGTTCACTTGATAATTTGATTAGAAGATTTCCTATTATATATAACTAATTGACTTTTGGAGAAATCTTGAAAAACAATTTTTTTTAATCTTGGCATGGATGAATGTTTTAGCAACTTGATTAAAAATTCCAAATTCGATTCACTTACATCAACAGTTTCTATTAAAAAATGGAATCGTTCAAAAAACTGTTCAGCGTAGTAGGAATTTGGACCGTCGAATGAAATAGCTGGTAAAGAATAGACAATTCCAGTATTGATAATCACATCATAATAATATGGATCTTCACTAAAGAGAACCAATTCTTGGATTGTTGTATATTGCAGAATATTACCTACTAATTCTTGCGGTAATCTCCTAATATGTTGATCGAATTCTACATTTTTTTTTTTTTTTTTTTTTTTTTATATATTATTTCAGAAAATATACAATCTGCCTATTTTAATATAGGCAATAAGTAATTTTTATAAAATATGAAATACAAACAATACATACATATCATTGGCAATACAATATCATGCCAAGCAACATATTTGCACTTAACACACACATATTAGTTTTAAATATTATACACTAAACACACACACTCATCCCGAACATTTCATAAACACGCACTTCACTTTGTCACACATGAATGTCAAAATTTTCTATTAACGAGATCCAATATATCATATCTTTTTAATCTCTTGATTGTATCATCCCTAACTAGTAATTTTTTAACTAACACATTTGGATGGTTTTCCATTTTTTTAATATACTTTTCACTTAGGATGTTTATTTCATCATTTAAGTTTTTAATTTCTAAATCCCTTTGTATGAATCTAATTGGAACATACCACGGGGCTCTTACAAGATTTTTAAGTGTTTTGTTTTGAAAAGTTTCAATTTTTTTTATGTTAGTTTTTGAGGCTGATCCCCAGAGTTGGATCCCATACATCAGTTTTGGTTTGATTATGGATTTGTATAGAAGAACTTTGCTTTCTAATCCTAGGCTAGAATGTCTCCCTAAAAGCCAATATAGTTTTCTATACTCTTCCCTTGAGTGGACAATTCTAGCTGAAATATGTTTTTTCCAAGTCAAGCGCCTATCTAGATGGATTCCTAGGTATTTTGCCTCATCTTTTTGCGGAATGATAGATTTATTCATGTATATTGGTGGGCATGTTTGCCTATTTAAGGTGTAGGTGACAAATATAGATTTGGTTGCATTTATCTTTAACCGCCATCTTTTAAACCAAAGATATAACATATCGAGATGAGTTTGAAGTCTTTCAGATACGACATTATGATTTACATTTGTTGAAATGATTGCAGTATCATCAGCGAAAGTTGCTATGTCATTATAAGGTGAGAGAGGCATGTCTATCATATATAATAGGAAAAGGCCTGGCCCTAGAATACTACCCTGAGGGACTCCTGCTCTAATTTGCATTAAGTTGGAGGAAGAACACCCATATTTAACAAAAAAGTGTCTATTCGATAGATAAGAGTTTAATAATTGATAAAATGTGTCTGGTAAATAGTTTTTAATTTTATAAATTAACCCTGTGTGCCAAATTTTATCAAAAGCCTGTGTTATATCAAGATATACTATTCCACAGTAAGATTTACTTTCAAATGCATCTTTAATTTTTTTAACTACCCTATGCACCTGTTCGATAGTAGAGTGTTCTTGACGAAAGCCGAATTGATATTCAGGAATTGAAGACCTTAGAGCGAAACAGTGGTAAGCCACAAAATCAAAATGTTGAGATATTGCAGTTTAAAGTTAAAAGAAAAGATATAAAACATTGGGTTTACTGCATATATTTCAAATTTGCTCACTATGTAATATCAGTAAAGGGAAAAAGTCAGCAACTATTATTTCTTTAAATAAAACATTTTTTCTACAAAAATTAGAATTTATTTTGAAAAAAATGTGGCTTACCATGTTTTTGCTAAAACTAAACTAAACGGATGATAAAAATAACTAAGATAATATAATACATCTATAACGCATCTAAAATTTCAACATCTTTATTTTTTTCACAAAAAAAAAAAAAAATAGAATCTACATAAAATGTAGCTTCACGTGTTTTTGCTTTATCTAAATTAAAACAAAATAAAGAAAAGAATGCATTACAGGTCTACCTTGTTTTAAGACATTAATTTTCCTGTATTCTCCATTAACTGTGTTTTTAACAAAAAATGATCCAATATTCTGTGATTTAAAGCAAAAGCTATACGTTCTTGAAAATTCCAAGTTTGTCTTATCAGAAAAGCGTGCTTTTTTGTTTATATTCGCCAACAGAGGCTCATAAGAATAAGTCTTTTTGACTCATTTTTGTTACTATAAATGGGTTTTTTCGGTTTGATTTTTGAATGACATCTAGTCAACCTTCTGGTGAATATATTTGCTCGTTGTTGGGCAATAACATCTTAAGCCACATGGCATACAATACTTTTGCATAAATTATTTACAAAATATTTTTACATAAAAACGTGGTAAGCCAAAAAAATAAAAAACTATAACCTATCTCAGAAGAATCTGTCGACATATTATCGTTATTTGGTACAAAGTCTTTGTCGACACAACTGTCATCACTCTCCTCAAAAAACTCAGGACTAGAACGGTTATTTTCACGAATAATTGCTCTTGAACGAAGACATAAACCAGAAGTCGACGCCATATTGATGTGGCTTACCATGCTCTTCACGTAAGAAAATGAAGTAATTTTGCCAACACCAACAACATGATTTAGCGATAGCAGCGGTATTTATTACGAAACAGTCAAAATAACTTTTTTAGTGGTTTAATATTGTTCCCGCCATATGATAAATGCAATAAAACAATTTTCGGCAAAAGTGTGGCTTACCACTGTTTCGCTCTAAGGTCTTCAATTATATTTGTTAAGTAAGGCTTTAATTCTCGGAATAAAATTTTTTCCAAGATCTTTCCCAAAATTGGAAGAAGACTAATAGGCCTATATGATGTTAATTCATTTGGATTTTTACCTGGTTTTGGTATCATTATAATTTGAGCTACTTTCCATAATGTTGGAAAGTAATTTAATTTAATTATAGCATTATAGATATTTGCAATAAAAATAAAGGCTATTTTGGGAAGTTCTTTTAATAATTTGCCTGAAATCAGATCATATCCAGGAGATTTTTTATCTTTTATATTTTTAATTTCATCAAGAACCTGCTCAAATTTGATTTTTTTAAATCTATGGGGGTCCTTATGTAATTTACTAGTTTTAATGATGATTTCATCACACTTGTATTTATTTTCATTTTCAGGGGGTTCATTGAACACATTAAATAAGTGCTTAGCAAAAGTATCTACTTTTTCTTTCTCACCTCTAGCCCATCCCTTAGAAGTTTTTATTGGTGGAATTTGGGTTTGGGGTCTTTTTAAGGACTTAGTAGCCTTCCACAAAGAGTAATTGCTTTCTTCCCCTGGACTAAGGTTACTTAAGTATTTCTGAATACCTTTTTCTTTTTCAATTTTTAACATTTTTTTAAAATTTTTTATACATTTATTTAGAGTTTTTTTATCCGTAGGGGACCTTGTCTTTTGCCATCTCTGTCTAGCTTTGCGTTTTTCATCTATTTTGTCCTTAATTAATTGAGAACAAAGGTTTTTTGATTTTTAATATTTGCTATGGGGGTAGATTGCAAAGAAGCTTTTTGAATTATTTTTGTTAAGTTGTTTATATTATCCTCAATATCATGTTTGTCTTTTATACAAATATTGAGGTTTATATTTTTTGTTATTAAATTTCTATAGTGGTTCCAATTTGTATATCTATTGAAAAGGGGAACATTTTTTACTCTTTTATCTAATTGGGTTGATACAGTTAAAATTATAGGAGAGTGATCAGATGATAAATCCAAACTAGATTCAATATTTAAGCAATCAAGAGAAATACCTTTAAAAATACAAAAATCTAATAGATCAGGGTTTTTTTTTGGATCTGAAGGCCAGTAGGTTGGTTGACGAGTTGAAATTTCATTCAGATTTCTTTCTTGAATAGCTTGGTAAAGTTGCCTCCCTCTAGGTGTTGTCAATCTTGAGCCCCAATGGGTGTGCTTAGCGTTGAAATCTCCACCTGAGATGAATTTGTGGCCCAAGGTATTAAAAAACTGTTTAAAATGTTCACACTCAATTTTAGTACCCGGCGGGCAGTAAACTGCAGATAGTGAAAGTTTCCCTAGCCATTCATCAATTTCAATTGTTGTTGTTTGAAGATGCTTTCCGAATAGCTATTTAATTGATGGTGTTGAATATTTTTTTTAATTATAATAGCAGTTCCTCCTCTAGCTTTTCCATCCGGATGCTTAGTGACATATATATTGTATTGGGGTATTTTAATGTAGCTTCTATTAGTTATATGTGTTTCACTTATGAACATAATATCAATGTTGTTAATTATAAGAAATTTTTTGATTTCGAGCAAATGATTAAATAAACCATTTGCATTCCATATTACAATTTTAAGTGTTTTTCTATCCATTATGCCATTTTAGTTACAAGAACTGTTAGAATATCTAACATTTTGTCCATTTTAACCATCATTTTAAGCATAAAATCTTCAAGTTTATGTAAATTTGATTCTTGAACATTTACTGGTGTAGGTTTCTCTTTAGTCCATGCATTTTGTACGGGTGGGACACTCTCAATGGTCTCATTTTTGGAATTGGGGGATATTTTCTCTTTTGGTTGTTGAGATACCTTTATCCTCAAAGGTGGAAACTGTTTATTTTTTAACTCTTGATATATTGTACATCCTTTATAACTTGCTGGATGGTTTTCGCCGCAGTTAGCACATAAAGGAGTTGTATTGTTATCCTTAATTTTGCAGTCTTTTGTTAAATGTGCCATAGCACATTTCACACATTTGGGTTTTCTTGCACAAAAATTTTTTTCAAAGGTGGAAACTGTTTATTTTTTAACTCTTGATATATTGTACATCCTTTATAACTTGCTGGATGGTTTTCGCCGCAGTTAGCACATAAAGGAGTTGTATTGTTATCCTTAATTTTGCAGTCTTTTGTTAAGTGTGCCATAGCACATTTCACACATTTGGGTTTTCTTGCACAAAAATTTTTTGTGTGGCCAAAAAGTTGACAATTAAAACATTGAGGAATTTCTCTTTTAGGATATTGGTGGTTCAAATGTGACAATTGTATTAAGGATATTTTTGATATTATATATATCTTTATTACTAGGTTTAGGTTTAAGGTCTATGAAGAATAAAGGTAGAGGGTTTTTATTTTTATTTTTTATATTGTGTATATTTATTACTTCATGTCCATGATTTAGTAGTGCCTCTTGAATATCTTCGGCAGGCATTGAATGATGCATGTTCCTTAATACAACTTTAAATGGCCTATCTTTCTTTAGCTGATATGTATGGAATTGAGTGTTTTTAGATTCCAACTCTTTAATAATTGATGTATAGATATGAGGTTCATATGGTTGGATCTTAACCTCATTTTCTTTCAAACATTTTATATTAAAACAATTTGGTCCCATTTTATTTAATAGATTCATTAGCGGTTGAATATTTTCAACTCCCGCTACAAAGATCGGAGGAGGTTTTACTGCTTTTCCAGTTGTTTTTTTATTTACAGTTTCAACCTGAAGATTTTCAAAACGATTTGCTGTTTTTACATTTGGATTGTTTAACCAATATGATTCAGTAGTTTGCTGTTTACATTTCTATTATTAGATTTTTCAAAATTGTCCTCTTTATTTTGTAAATTTTCAAGAGAATAAAAAGTTTTCCTTTTTTTATTCCCATGTCTATTTACCGTTGACCATCCTATTTCATTTTCCAATTCCTCTTCGTCCGTGAGATATACAATTGCATTGTCAGAAGTTTTCGAATTTTGCAATTTAGTGTCTACTTCCTGTTTATCAGATGTAATTTCAGGGCAAGGATTTCCTAAGATCTTGCTTTTTATTTCTTGAAGATCTTTTGTGAGGTTTTTTATCACCTCTTTTAAATGACTATTTTCATTTTTTAAGATTTCATTTTCAGATAATGTTTCTAATTCATTATTTGAATTTTCAGTGATTTCCCTATTTACATCCTTCTTACACACATCTTCCATTTGAGATTTGAGCGGCGGGGTTCTCTGTAATTTTGTCCCTTGGAAAGGGTATATTGACTCCTTATCCAAGTTCATGCCGACTCATATTATAATAAAATAAAAACAATAATTATTCCTATAATCTATTTAATTAACTATTTACTTATTGTAAAGAAACAAAAATATACAAATATATACATTTATATTTATAAAAGGTGTGTACAAGGGAAGGATATGGGGGGGAGGTGAGAGGATAAATTTTCTTCACACAGCCCTGGCTCTTAGGAGATAAAGCCTTGGAAAAATTAAAGATAAACTAAAATTAAAAATAAATAAAATCTTTAACTAGGATTTGGAATAAGGCGATTTAAGGATAAAAATCTAAAATAAGAAAGTATTTAACTAACAATCCTATTATTTAGCAAGAAAATTATAGAAAAAATATATAAAATTTTTATAAAAACACAACAAAATTGTCAAAATTTGAATTCAGTTTGTTTCATTTAAGTAAATATACATATATACATGCTTAGTGAATCAGATCTCACCAAAATTGGCAGACTTGAAACAAAAAAAGCTAGAAGGTCCCACAAATCCACTTCGGGAGCAGGAATCCGATTTAACACATCCAATCTATTCGAGAGCTACTCACTGAATTCTACATCATCACTAGAATTAACAGATAAACGGATTTACAAAATTAAAAAATGTTTTTTTTTATTATTATTCTACATAAATAGCTTTTAAAAATGTACAATACTTACTGTTGATATTGAGGAGTCATCTTCTGAACACAATGGTTGGTTTTTTTCATCTTTTTGGATGGCATGATTAAAAAACAAAAAATCAAATCAAAAACAAAAAAATTTGAAAATTACACTCAGGTAGCAAGCGCGCTAATATGTTCACTTGATGAGATGCAGAGAGCAAATGGTAACTGAATGAAATTGTGGGTGCCGTTTAAGTCGAACAAAGGGGTGTGTCAAAATAGGCAACCAATCAGAAGACCCCTTAAGTAAAAATAACAAGAGTGGGGTTCGAACCTTTTTTCTACCTCGCTATTATATATTTTTTCCAATATTTTGATTTTCTTATTTTTTTTAATCTCTCTTTGTAAAGATAAAATTATAAATTTCTAATGATTTTATATTTAATTATTAAAAAGTCATAATTATAATTATTAAAAAAGTGAAAATTGTTCATAAAATAGCCTTTTAATCTATGTTTAAAAAATGTACATAATATTTTTACTATCTCGCCAGATAAGGCTGAGAAAAATGTCTATGTGTATATGTGTATGTAGACAAGTGTAGGCAAAAACGGTTTTAGCTAGAATAATGAAATTTGGTATACGGGCATTATTCAAAATTCGTAGTTTTTGATCAACTTTTGAGAAATGTAGCTCAACCGGAAGAGGGTCAATACCTACAACGTTTTGATGTTTTTTTTCCTTTAAAGTGACCGTAAAAATAAAGAAATATGTGAGAAACTTTTTCCACGTGATTAAAAATTGTATAAAACTGCTATATATAGAATTTCAGCTTGATTGAATCGCTGAAAGGACCGGAATTAATTTTCAAACACTGCAAATCATGTGCCATTAACAAAAAGCCAAACATGCGCTGGTTTAATAAAAATTATTTATTGATTTTAATTTATAATTAATTAAATTTAATTTAAATATAATATATTGTAACATATTCGCATGAATATGCTACTTTTTATAAACAAAGATGCAGAAAATTCTAGAAAGATATTTCTAAAAAACTTAAAAAAATTTAACAGGTAGAAAAAAGTGACTTAGAGAAAATATTTTCTAAAAACATTTTCTAAAATATTTTATAAAAACAAATATTTCCTTAATACTATTATAAAAAATCATCAAATAATAACATTTGTTTTCTTAAAGTGAAATATATACATGGATATTATCTATTTTCAAAGGTTTGAAAAAGTCCTTTTGTATTGGTTTGACCTTTTTTTCATTCTTCTACAAGTAAACAAAATTCAATTGTTAAAGAACAAGGAACCAAGTTAGCAAAAAAATAGTTTCATCGATATTTCAGATACCTGAATATTTTTATTCTTGAAAAATGATTTTAAAAATTAATATATAAATATTATATTATTTAATATAATATAATAATATACGATAAAAAAATAGTCCTGAAATATGAATTTATTCGTATTTAGGATCAGAAAATGAAAAAACATTATATATAATACATACATTTATCCCTCGTAATTAAAAAAGTAGATTTTTCCATAAAATATTTGTAAATAATTACCCTTTTTCTATGAATATAGTGAAAATAATTAAGTTATCGGGGATCTATGTATTAATTTGTGTTTAGAATGAGAAAATGTAGAAAATCATATATAATACATAAATTTATCCCTTGTATATAAAAATGTAGATTTTTCCGTATAATATTAGTAAAAAATTACGCTTTATCTATGAATTCAATGAAAATAATTAATATAACGATGAAATATGACTTGATTGGTGTTTAGAATCCGAAATGGAAGAAAATGATAAATTTATTATTAAAAATACATTACTGATAGGGTTCCGCGACTCCAGAAAGTTTGAAGACCACTGATGTATAGGAAAGAAATAATTTTTACATTACAACCCATTTTCTCACAATCTTATTTGAAATATATTATTATATCAATATTAAATCTTTAAATATATATTTGAAAATATAATTTATGAATTTATTTTTTCGTACTTGTCAAAATGAACGAATTTAATATTTATTTAAAAAAAATTTCATTTTTTAATTTTACAGTAAAAATTATGAAAGGTCATCGTAGGATGACCCTCCGTATTGGGCATAAAAAAATAATTATTCATCAAAAATATCAATAATATATTTTTTTAATATTTTTATGATCTAAAATGAACGAATTTATTAATTATTTAAAAAAAATTTCATTTTTTAATTTTACAGTAAAAATTATGAAAGGTCATCGTAGGATAACCCTCCGTTTTCGGCATAAAAAAATAAATATTCATCAGAAATATCAATAATATATTTTTTTAATATTTTTATGATGTAAAATGAACGAATTTATTAATTATTTAAAAAAAATTTCATTTTTTAATTTTACAGTAAAAATTATGAAAGGTCATCGTAGGATGATGACCCTCCGTTTTCGGCATAAAAAAATAATTATTCATCAGAAATATCAATAATATTTTTTTTTAATATTTTTATGATGTTAAATGAACGAATTTATTAATTATTTAAAAAAAATTTCATTTTTTAATTTTACAGTAAAAATTATGAAAGGTCATCGTAGGATAACCCTCCGTTTTCGGCATAAAAAAATAAATATTCATCAGAAATATCAATAATATATTTTTTTAATATTTTTATGATGTAAAATGAACGAATTTATTAATTATTTAAAAAAAATTTCATTTTTTAATTTTACAGTAAAAATTATGAAAGGTCATCGTAGGATGACCCTCCGTTTTCGGCATAAAAAAATAATTATTCATCAGAAATATCAATAATATTTTTTTTTAATATTTTTATGATGTTAAATGAACGAATTTATTATTTATTTTCTAAAAATTTCATTTTTTAATTTTACCCTAAAAATATGAACGGTTAGCGTAGGATAACCATCCGTTTTCGGCATAAAAAAATAATTAGTCATCAGAAATATCAATAATATATTTTTTTTAATATTTTTATGATGTAAAATGAACGAATTTATTAATTATTTAAAAAAAATTTCATTTTTTAATTTTACAGTAAAAATTATGAAAGGTCATCGTAGGATGACCCTCCGTTTTCGGCATAAAAAAATAAATATTCATCAGAAATATCAATAATATATTTTTTTAATATTTTTATGATGTAAAATGAACGAATTTATTATTTATTTAAAAAAAATTTCATTTTTTAATTTTACAGTAAAAATTATGAAAGGTCATCGTAGGATGACCCACCGTTTTCGGCATAAAAAAATAATTATTCATCAGCAATATCAATAATATTCTTTTTTAATATTTTTATGATGTTAAATTGAACGAATTTATTATTTTTTTATTAAAAATTTCATTTTTTAATTTTACAGTAAAAATTATGAAAGGTCATCGTAGGATGACCCTCCGTTTTCGGCATAAAAAAATAATTATTCATCAGAAATATCAATAATATTTTTTTTTAATATTTTTATGATGTTAAATGAACGAATTTATTAATTATTTAAAAATAATTTCATTTTTTAATTTTGTGAAGATTTGATCTTTGCGCCAAATACTTACTCATAGTATTAGTGTTGCTAATATAACTTTTATTATGATTTTACTTATGTGATATATATTTGCTTTGTCATAATTATAATGAACTGGTTACTTAGATTCTTTTAAAACTTTATAACTCCACATGTATATATTTTATAGATTTCAATAAAAATCTCAACAGGTTATGGACCCAGACCATAAGTGCTGCGCTGGATATTAATTATTTTAAGATTGTTTTCCAAGATTGATTTGTTTTAAAAGAAAAAGAATAAGAAGAATAATTATATACAGTAAAAGATGGCGACATTTATGCGAAATATCGAGCAATTGAATGCGAACAATTATGAATCTTGGAAAATTCAAATGAAGAGTTTATTAATTATGAATAAATTGTGGAGTTATGCCAATGGAAGCCTAGAAAAATCAAGTGAAAATGTCTCATGGTCTGAGAATGATGAACAGGCTCTCGCTCTTATTACATTAAATGTAAGTAAAAATCAATTGAATTATATTAAAAAGGCAAGTACTTCTAATGAAGCGTGGGAAAATTTAAGAAAATTGCATGAATCGACTGGACCAGTTAGAAAAACTGCTCTTTATAGAAAATTAATTGGTTTAAAAAAGAAAAATGATCAATCTATGAGCGACCATTTACATAATTTTAGTGACAATATTGAAAAATTAAATGAAGTTGGTATTAAAATTCAAGAGGATCTTTTAGCCATCATGTTATTGAACTCATTGCCGAATGAATATGAAAATTTTATTATAGCTATAGAAAGCCGAGATAAATTACCCGACATCGATACTCTTAAAATAAAAATTTCTGAAGAAGAATCCAGACGAGATGAAGCATTTCCAAGAAATTTAACGGAAAATGATTTAAAAGATGAAGAAGCATTTCAAACTAAAAATAGTAAAACCAATGATAATTATAAATTTAAAGGTAACTGTTTTAAATGCGGTAAAAGAGGTCATAAATCATTTAAATGCAAGTTTCAGAAAAATAACTTCAAAAAGGAAGATAATGCAAAAATTGTAATGATATCGACTGATGATAAAAATAAAATTAATTTTAAATCGAATACATGGTACGTAGACTCTGGAGCTTCTAAACATTTTTGTAATAATAAAAATGCATTTTCAAATTTAAATAAAAATGAACATAGTCAAATTTTAACAGCTGGAGATGAAAAAATTCAATCGAATGGACGAGGTGATGTCGAATTAACTGTGAAGAAACAGGCGATAAAATTAAAAGATACCGTTTACGTTCCTTCGTTCAAAAATAATTTGTTTTCAGTCTCAGCAGCTACTGACAAAGGCCACACAATTTTATTTGATAAAAATTATGCAACTGTCTACGGAAGAAATAGAAAAACAATAATAAAAGCTCGCAGACATGGCCAGCTCTATATATTTGGTGAAGATGAGAAAGCGTTGACCACAAGAAACCAACTCGATAACCTCACCAGATGGCACTCGAGGTATGGTCATTTAAATTTTAAAGATTTAAAGAAATTACATTCGTCAGAGATGGTCATTGGAATGAATTTAAATACAAAAATATCACATTTTCAATGCAAAACATGCGATTTATCTAAAATATGTCAGACACCGTTTAAAAGGTCGGAAACAAGAACAGAGCACCCTCTTGAGCTCATTCACAGCGACATATGTGGACCAAACCAATTATCTCTAGGAGGTGGCAAATATTTTGCAACATTTATAGACGACTACTCCAAATATTGCGAAATATATATTTTAAAAGAAAAATCCGATATATTCGAATGTTTTAAACAATACAAAATGTATGCAGAAAATCACACTGGCTATAAAATTAAGAAAATACGCACAGATAATGCTAAAGAATACATATCAAACCAATTTACAAATTATTTGAAAGAAAATGGCATTACTAGAGAACTAACAATCCCTTACACACCAGAACAAAATGGAATAGCAGAAAGGTTCAACAGAACTCTTGTTGAAATGGCTCGTTGCATGATGATTGAAGCAAAATTACCTAAAAGCCTATGGGCGGAAATAACATGCACAGCAGCTTTTATAAGAAATAGATGTCCTTCGAACGCTCTTAAAGACTTAAAAACACCTTATGAGTTATGGACAGGTCAAAGACCTTATGTAGGATTTATGAGAGCAATCGGGAGTAAAGTAATAGCTTTGAGAAAATTCCCAAAAAGAGGAAAATTTCAACCTAAAGGTGAAGAATACGTGCTAATTGGTTACTCAAATGAATCAAAGGCATATCGACTATGGAAATCTGGAACAAAAACTGTTATAAGAGAAAGAAACGTCAGATTCTATGAAAACATAAAAGATGAAAATTTTGAAATAATTGATCAAGATGAATCAATAATAATTCAGCAGAAGATAGAAGATACACCATCAACTGATAACTCAACTGACGATGAATCTGAAGATGAAAAGAATCAAAATACAGAAAATATAAAAAGAATTCCTGGCAGACCCACTTATATACGAACAGGAAAAGCTGGAAGACCAAAAAAACTTTACAAAACGAAAAATATAATAAATGAAAATGAACCTCAAAGTTTAAATGAAATTGAAAATAGAGAAGATAAAGAATTATGACTAGAAGCAATGAAAAATGAAATCAATTCTCTCGAAGAAAATGGAACTTGGACAATAGTAAATAAGCCGAATAATAAAAAGGTTTTAACGAATCAATGGGTATTCAAAATAAAAACAAAACAAGATGGATGAATTATCACACTTAAGCATGGAAAAATTTGTTGAAGACCCCACAGACATTTACTGCGATAATCAATGAGCGATAAATCTTTCCAAAAACAATGTATACCACGAAAGATCCAAACATATAGATCTTCGACATCATTTTACAAGAGAAGCACAAGAGAAGAGATTGATTGAAGTAAAATACATCCCAACAAATTCGATGGCAGCAGACATTTTAACCAAGGCATTAACTGGAATAAAACATGAAAACTGTGTATCCATGCTGGGCATTAACATTTAAGAAGATTAAGGCGCTTCGATAGAGGGAGTGTGAAGATTTGATCTTTGCGCCAAATACTTACTCATAGTATTAGTGTTGCTAATATAACTTTTATTATGATTTTACTTATGTGATATATATTTGCTTTGTCATAATTATAATGAACTGGTTACTTAGATTCTTTTAAAACTTTATAACTCCACATGTATATATTTTATAGATTTCAATAAAAATCTCAACAAATTTTACAGTAAAAATTATGAAAGGTCATCGTAGGATAATCCTCCGTTTTCGGCATAAAAAATAAATTATTCATCAGAAATATCAATAATATATTTTTTTAATATTTTTATGATGTAAAATGAACGAATTTATTATTTATTTAAAAAAAATTTCATTTTTTAATTTTACAGTAAAAATTATGAAAGGTCATCGTAGGATAACCCTCCGTTTTCGGCATAAAAAAATAATTATTCATCAGAAATATCAATAATATATTTTTTTAATATTTTTATGATGTAAAATGAACGAATTTATTATTTATTTAAAAAAAATTTCATTTTTTAATTTTACAGTAAAAATTATGAAAGGTCATCGTAGGATGACCCTCCGTTTTCGGCATAAAAAAATAATTATTCATCAGCAATATCAATAATATTCTTTTTTAATATTTTTATGATGTTAAATTGAACGAATTTATTATTTTTTTATTAAAAATTTCATTTTTTAATTTTACAGTAAAAATTATGAAAGGTCATCGTAGGATGACCCTCCGTTTTCGGCATAAAAAAATAATTATTCATCAGAAATATCAATAATATATTTTTTTAATATTTTTATTATGTAAAATAAACGAATTTATTATTTTTTTATTAAAAATTTCATTTTTTAATTTTATCTTAAAAATTATGAAAGGTCATCGTAGGATGACCGTCCGTTTTCGGCATAAAAAAATAATTATTCATCAGAAATATCAATAATATTCTTTTTTAATATTTTTCTGATGTTAAATTGAACGAATTTATTATTTTTTTATTAAAAATTTCATTTTTTAATTTTATCTTAAAAATTATGAAAGGTCATCGTAGGATGATGACCCTCCGTTTTCGGCATAAAAAAATAATTATTTTATGATGTAAAATGAACGAATTTATTATTTATTTTTAAAAATTTCTTTTTTTAATTTTACCGTCAAAATTATGAAAGTTTGGCCAACATAAAAAATACTTATGAACTATAGACGGATGAAGTATTATGAGATATAATTGCGGCTTAAGGATAAATCGTTCAATATTAATTAATATATTTTCATTATGACAACCACAAATTCAAAATTTCTGTTCACTAATTATTTGTAGACTTTAGTAAAATATATATATATAAATTGTTTTGTTTCATATGAAATATTTTTATATCATTCCAAAGCTTTAATAAATGCTTTCTATTTTATAGAATATTTTAAAAAAATTAACAAAATATAAATTAAGAAAAACTCAAATGCCAGTCTTCCATTTAACCCCTAAAAAATGTAATTTTTTTCTATTTTATTTATAATCAAGATTTTGGATGGATTATTTCTTTGAAATTTAATCATAATGAAAAAAAATAAAAATTAAGATGGTTTCAGACCAAATGATAAATTATCCAAAAAGGGAAATAACTATTACCAATTATTAATTAGTATTTTGCAATTTTAATATTAATATTGAAATTGCAACGTTTAAAATTACGCGCTCGAGCTTCCCTCTGGTGACGAGTGACTGTCGATTGTTGCCAAGCTCACTTTTTACCGACCGACGATAGTAAGGGAGGTATTGTTTTCACACCAAATTTCACATGTTGTGATTTTTACATCTCCACGAATCATGCATTTTTTAAACAGAAAAAAGTATTTTTAGCATGATGTCTGTCCGTCCGTCTGTCCGTCCGTATAGATGTGTACAGCCTGAACGGCTCAACCGATTTTGATGAAATTTGGTATATTTACTTAATGCATCAGTGGGATGAATTGATCAACTTTTGGTGCAAATCCGTGAACCGGAAGTGGTAGTATTAGCGATCGACGATAGGAAGGGAAGGGTTATTTTCACACCAAATTTCACATGAGGAGATTTTTTTATATATTACCACGAATCATGCACTTTGTATTGGTTTTATCCTCGGGAAAATCATATTTATTAGTTTTTTCTTGATTTAAATTTATATGACGTCATCCAGCCATTCATGACGTCACAGCCTGGTCTTACATATTGTATAAAAACTTAAATATTATTTAGTAGTTTAAAAATTAGTTCAATTATCGTATAATAGAAGGCGTAACTAATTTCCGTCTTCTTCATCTAGAATGAGCTCCTTGAGGCTTCATTCACTTGATTTTTGATATCTTGTCGTTTCGGACGTCTTCGTCACTCTCTCGTTATTTCGTATAATTCGTCGGAAGCCATCTTTTCATTTCGTTTTCTCTCTCTCGTATTTAATTCATCTCGTATTGGCTTCATATTTCTTCGTTTTTGTATTTAAATTTCATTTGATTAAAATCCTTCGTAATTATCCAATTCGTAACAAATAGTACCTTTGGATAATTAACTAATTCGTATCAAATAGAACGATTAGATCATAATTTATCATTTTGTCGTTTCTATCTCGTAATATATTTATAACACGAACTGTGTTCAATTATCGAAACTACCTCAGATTAAAGGTATTTATAAATATATATATTTTCTTATAATATTTCGAATTGTTAATGTTTCAAATAAAATATTAATTTTTCAAATATTCTTGTATATAATAATCATATTTTCGTTAAATATAATTGTATATAATAATCTTATTTTCGTTAAATATAATTGTATATAAAACCTATTTTTCTTGTCTTTGATTTATTATAGATATTAATATATATAATTTTTCGTGGTCTTTTACCCGCTAACAATTTAAGGGGAAAATTGGCGAACTCCTGCAAATCTTTGTATTTATTTATTATAGAAATCTTATTTCTACAAGGGATGAAGAGAAGTTTCCACATGGACCATTTTTGAAATAAATATCCCCATCTAATCCATATTTCAGAAACCCGGAAATTCTCTTAAAACAGGAAAATTCCTATACACATATAAATATATACATATATTATAAATAAATTAAAATTAAAAATATTTATGTTATATGCCTATATGTTTTTTATTACATTAATAGATATATTAAAATTATTTAAAATTGTTTCTGTAGCTGGAAATTAATTTACTTCAAACCGTCGGTCGGTTCGGACCTGGCCACAGGTCAACTTATTTTTTTACCGACCGACGATAGTAAGGGAGGTATTGTTTTCACACCAAATTTCACATGTGGAGATTTTTACATATCTCCAAGAATCATGCATTTTCTAAACAGAAAAAAGTATTTTTAGCATGATGTCTGTCCGTCTGTCCGTCCGTCCGTCTGTCCGTCCGTATAGATGTGTACAGCCTGAACGGCTCAACCGATTTTGATGAAATTTGGTATATTTACTTAATGCATCAGTGGGATGAATTGATCAACTTTTGGTGCAATTCCGGAAACCGGAAGTGGTAGTATTAGCGATCGACGATAGGAAGGAAAGGGTTATTTTCACACCAAAGGAGATTTTTTTATATATCACCACGAATCATGCATTTTGTATTGGTTTTATCCTCGAAAAAAATCATATTTATTAGTTTTTTCTTGATTTAAAATTATATGACGTCACAGCCTGGTCTTGCATATATATTATAAATAAAATAAAATTAAAAATGTTTATATTTATTATTTATGTATCCATATCTGTTTTTTATTACATTAATAGATATATGAAAATTATTTGAAATTGTTTCTGTAGCTGGAAATTAATTTATTTCAAACCGTCGCGTCGGTCGGTTCGGACCTGGCCACAGGTCAACTTATTCTGCGTTGCCGATGTCTCTGTTAAGCTTATCGTTTTCTCTCTTTTGAATTTAGAAATTTAAAATATCTTATCATCTCTAAAGTATATATATGGACAAGCCGTTGATTATATAAAATATTGTTCAGCCTGTCGGACCACCTGTGCCACTAATGAAGGAGTTAAAAAAAAGAATTCTCAACTCTTTCACACGGGGAATAAAACAAATTATTTGGGAAAGGAACCCTTAAATATACTTCACCAAAGAGTGCAGTACGTTTGACTATTAGCGCTTAGGAGAATCACGTTGAACATCCAAAATCTTAAAGCAATAACAAATTAAATTAATGAAATATCCGATGCTAACATATGGGCCTGCAAAGGAAAGATTAGGTTCACTTTTTCTAAATAAAAGAGAAATGTTCGTTGCCACGCTATAAAATGTATTTAATTAAAAAACAATTAATATAAATTAAAAAAACTAAAATAAAATAAAAATATAAAAATAAGAGAAATAAATGCTGGCTAATACTCAGCTAAAACAAACGAATTACAAAAATATAGTAATAATAATTGAAACACAGTGTCTCCACGTGTTTAACAACGAAATGGCGAATTTACACCTAAAAAGCGTGGAAAAGGAATCCACAATCAAAATACAAGTTCTCAAGACCAAGTCACACAAGCAAGTGCTAAAAGCAAGTGAGAGAGATAGCCTCTGGTTCAAGGTAGCTAGCCGTTGGCGCCATGGGCCAAAATCGAGCATGGTGATTGGCTGTGAGGAGTCATGTGACTAGTGGCGTTAAAGTAGCCATTAAACTCAACACATGGCATACCAATATAATAAAAAAAAACATACATATTTAAAAAGGAAAAAATTACAAAAATTATATAAAAATAAATTGACCTTAAAAATAAATAAATCTAAATCAGGGAGAGGCGTTAACAATATATGAATGGTAAATGTTTACTTTAACCCCGTGAGGGAAGGAAGTTGAATTACTTTACCAAACTTGTTCCATTAAATAGTGTTAATCATCCTTTATCAGAAATTGGTAGCGGCATCTTATATTTTTCTATATATTTTTAGATAAAAAGATTGAAATTTTAACATGTATTGCAGTGTGGCGATGATGACAACAATGCAAATAAACAAGAATTTTTTCATAAACATTCATGGCGCCTTGATTTCACACTAACACACATATAGATTATAAGTATTAATAAAAAATATATAAATTTAACTATAATCAATTTAAATATATAAAATTAACTATATAATATATATATTTATATAGATTTATCCAAATCTATTTAAATTAATTAAAAATATCGGTATATATTTATGACCCCCTACACCTCGCAGAATTTGATGAAACTTCGCCAGTTGATTCTTTGATTAATTCTAAGAAACTTTTTCCTTAGGCATTTCTTGGGAGAACTTCTAGTTTTCGAGATACAAGTGATTAAAGATTGGATATCAATTAGATGGTTATGAATGTCGCAATGTGCAGCCATTAAGAAATTTTCATTGACTAATTCACTAATTATTCACATATTCACTAATTTTAGTTTTTTTCTTTTCGGTTTGGATATAGTAAAAATATTTTATTAATTAATTTTTTAATTTTTCTATATACAATCCGAACTGAAAAAACCGAAAATTAGTCGCGCCCTCTGCTGGTCAAACTGCTATGACATGGTAGGTAAATGGGATTTCAATGGATTGAAATATATCTATTATATCAAAATATTTATTATATCAAAATATCTATTATATCAAAATATCTATTTAAAATTATAAGAATTTAAGAAACAAATAAAAGTTAAATTCATAATAAATTCTATTCAACCCTTTCCCGAAAAATCATCAGGTCGGCCGAGTGCAACCTCGTAAATATGTTTGTTAATAGTCAAATTGAATACATGTTAAAATTTCAATCTTTTTTATCTAAAAATATATAGAAAAATATAAGATGCCGACACCAATTTCTGATAGAGGATGATTAACACTATTTAATGGAACAAGTTTGGTAAAGTAATTCAACTTCCTTCCCTCACGGGGTTAAACTAAATAATTACCACATATATATATTATTCATAATTTACTACTAATTTACTACTAATTTGTTCATTATTTATTTTAGTTTTTTATAATAAGTATAAGTCTTTGTATTATGTTGCCATCCCAGCCGAATCCTGGTCAATAAATAAATTATTTAATTCATCAATTTTTTTTTATTTTTATTTTTCCTTGTTATTTACAAATGGCGCCCGAAAGGTGGAACTGGCAGGCTAATCAACAAGACTTTTGAATCGAAGAAGATTAGAAGGTACCGTCTCTTAAATGAACACTTAACAACTTTTTTGTTGAAAAGATATTTCTTCCTTCCAATTTCATATTTTATTATTATTTAAAACAATTTCTTATATTATTAATATTTCTTATATTATTAATATTTCTTAAAATTATTAATATTTCTTATATTATTAATATTATTAATTATTTTGTATATTAAAAGAAGAAAATAATCCTTTAATATTTCAAAGTATAAATATCATTTCAAATATTAAATAACTATTTTGATCTAATTTCATTTAAATTAAATTATTTCTAAAATCTAAATTAATTTATCTATGTATAAAATTTACATAATTTATTAATAATAATAATAATAATAAAACATTATATAAATACCAAAAAAAAAATATTATATATATTCTTTTGTAAACTTACCGTGACATTGAAATTTAACTTAAACTTTTTATTTTTGAATTTTTTAAAATTTTCTTTGCTCTATCTAATAAATAATAGATAGATATTTACTATATTTCCAGAAAGCTCACATATCCTTCTCATAAACTTATTCACAATGGAGATTAAGCATGAAGAAAATAATATTATCCTCCAAGCCGAAAGAGAAGATATATTTACCCTCATTAACGATATATATAAAAAGTCCAAAACTCTTACTATAGAGACAGTAGAATCATTCCGCATTTACTATGAGAGACTCAATGAATTAGAAGTCGAATTTATAAATGTTCAGAATAAAATTCGTGTGCATAATGCTACCACATCTGATAAATCTCTTTGTTTAGAGACCACACAAACTAATTGCGCTACCTTTAACCTAATTGACGCCACAAAAGAAAATTATTTCAAATTTCGAAAAGCTATTCCTCCAGAGACAACTTCGAATCATTCCGTAGCGTCTGGGGCAACTAATAATAATCCTTCATCAATTAATAATCTACCTAAATTAGAATTACCTACATTTTCAGGCAAACTGGACGATTGGCCTGAATTTATTGCTTTATTTGACAGCTTAGTTCACAAAGAGCCGTCACTTTCTATTATTCGAAAATTTCATTATTATTGAACAACTGTCAAAATTATATATATATATATATACATAGTAGATAAATTTTATTTAGAATATTTGGTGATTATCTTAAATATTATCTATCATAATTGTATTATTAATATATATATTGAAGTGTTATTTTGGGTCAGTAAGGGAAAACAATATAAAAGAAAATTTTATGTAAAAAAAAGTTGAACATTTTTTATTGAAATTTTTTAAGTGTGTTATTTGAATATATAAAAAAAAGGGTTTGAAGGATTAAAGAAGGGTGTAAAAATGGTCTCAACAAGGGTATAATGGTAGCACTTTGGAATAGTAAATCCAGCTTCAGGGTGAAGTTCTTTAGATATTGAGGAGGTTAGAGAAACCAAGGAAGACCCCGCAACTCGAACAGGTGGATTCTTGTACTGAAGATGCGTGGTTCCAACGAATCCCAGCTGATGGTCGGCAATGTTGTCTTGGTTTCTCTCTGCAGGAACTCTTTCACTCTCTGGATGTTGTTTTTTTTTTCAATATGGCGGACGAACACGCTGTTTTTTGTTTTGTTTTTGTTCTCCACCAATTTTTTTTATGATCCTCTCACTTATCATTCACTTCTCTAAGTCCTCCTGCTCAACCTTTCGCTCCGACCGGCTGCTCTTCTCCCTCCACATAACTTTTATGGTTCTCCAGGCTCTCAGCCAATCGGGTGTTCTAATTCGGCTCCGAGTCGGGGAGGATTTGATTCTTGACCCTGGCTTAACAGGACTTCGTTGGAATTTTGATTTTTTTTTGGGTTTCATATTAATTTAAGCAATTCTGGAGAATATCCCATTGTTTATTTAATTTCACAGGAAATTCTTCAAAAAATAAAATTCTCCAGAATTGCTATCATTAAAATTTCATTACATCCCCCTTGTTGGCTTTAAAAAAAAATATTTTTTTTTTTTTAAAATTGTTGTAGTCTACAAAAAAAATATTTTTTTTTCAAAAAAAAACAAAACACACCTTACACTCACACTTGTTCACTTTTCACTAGGGTTTTTTTTTAAAAGTTTATTAGTCTAAAGTTTTAAAATGTTCAACATAACCCTTAATCACTATTCTAATTCTATTTTTTTTTTTTTTGGATTTATACTTAAAACTAAATATTTACAATTTTTTTATTTGCAATATTTTTATAGATAACACTTATTTGAATGTTATTTAGAAAAACAGAAATTTGTACAATTTTATAATTCGTTTTTTGAATTATCCAGAAATTAACAATAAAACAATTTATTTAATTGTAACGAATGTATATTTGTTATATATAAATATGACAAAGTCACCCCAGGCGCTGTTGCATGACTGAATGGCAACGTCTGGAGGATCCCGACTGCCCTCGGCGCGGTTGGTGACTTGGCATTATATAGTCAGTCAGATGCTAACCTTCTTTGTGTAAAGACGTGTTATCTTGTCTCCACGTTCTTATATAAAGACGTGTTTTGATGATCCTCCATGCTGGATGGATCTTTTGTGACTCCCATGGTGGAGAAATTATATTACAGTATGATTACAGCGTTCTTTATGTAAAGACGTGTTGTCTTGTCTCCGCGTTCTTTGTATAAAGACGTGTTTTGATGATCCTCCATGCTGGATGGATCTTTTGTGACTCCCATGGTGGAGAAATTATATTATAGTTTGATTCCAGCGTTCTTTGTGTAAAGACGTGTTATCTTGTCTCCACGTTCTTTACATAAAGACGTGTTTTGATGATCCTCCATGTTGGATGGATTTTTTGTGACTCCCATGGTGGAGAAGTAATATAATATTTCTTATACCTTATAATTATACATTTTCTTTTAAACAACCGTTTTTCAATTTAACTTAAACTACATCCTTATTGACCAGTCTCTCTACATCTGCTTTACCTCTGAGTATAGCATGGCGCCCACGTAACCTTCATCTCCGCTGGACCACTGGAGGAAAGGCAGTTTGTTCTCTGCAGCTGCGGGTAATATTTTCCCCCTTCAAGAAGATATCCACCTGTTTACCTGTGGAGACCTTAAACTCTTTTTTCCCTCTCCACATAAGATCCATTTTTTTTCCTCTCCCATTTCCCCTCTTCTCTCTTCTATCACATTTTCCCTCCCTTCTCTCCCCCTTCTTCCCTCCTCCTTGTAAGGGGCCTGTTGGCATCCACTGTGGGCCTTCTCCTCTTACATTAATCTTATTATAATAATATAAATTTCTATTAGTGATTTTAAAAAATTGACATTCCCATATTAAATTTTATAATAAATTATTTGATTCATTAATTAACACTACTTAGTAAGACTTTTATTTTAAAAGTTAACAAAATATTCCTTCACATTATAATTCGAATTGAAAACAAAAAATAAAATTCAAATTTAAAAAAATTCATCTCAATGACATTACTCTTACATCATTTTTTTTTTAAACTCTACAATTATTTCTTTCATTTATGCTTTTTCTTAAACGGACAGGCCCTTCTCCAATGAACTTCACCATTCTCCAAGAGACAATGACCAAAACAGCTAGAGACTTCAATTTCATTTAAAATTCAAAAAATCAATTCTTAAAACAAACTCAAATCTTTTCTCTCTATAGATATTCATGCCAACAACACCAACACCTACAACTCATGATCCACTGAGGAATATTACGATTAAAGGACATTTGATTTTTATTCAGTTCAATTATAATTTTTAACATTTTTTCTTTATTTAAAAAAAAAATAAAAATAAAATACATCTAAATTTACTAATCTCTCATAACAATTTACTTATAATTCCATTTCTTTACCATTTTTTCATATGTATTCTACTTGCAATTATTTCCTATTTTCCCTAACAATGTCCCTAACAAATAAAGAATCAATAATCATTAATTACTCTTCACTAAACATTTTCGCACACCCTTCTATCTTCATACTTCAATGTTTCATTTTTTATTTAGAGAGAAAAAAACATTAAATCTATTCGTGAATCAATTTTAAAAGTCTACGGTTAAATTTCCCTAATATTCTGTTAGTGGTGGGAATTTTGGTTTAAAAATTCTTTTATACATGGAAAAGACCCTGATATTTATACTTCTGCGGATACTTATTTCGTGGACAGACAAAACAGTTACTTAAGACAGACTTAACAGCTTTTATTAAATTTTTTATAATATAATTCTCATCATTTTGTTTTACTTTTTTACTTTTTACATAGTGAACATAACTAAAAGGAAAGAAATTGTCTATTAAATTTTGATATGGGGCTGAAACGACAAGACGGGATGATTTAGTTATTTTATTTCTCATAAACAGGACATTATTAAACAAGAAAAATTTTTTATAAGACAGACTTTTATTTAATTCACAATTTCCTATAAGAGACGGGACATACTTATCTATATTTTTTTCTTTGACTGTTGCCTTTAAACATTGTGACATAGGAATTTTTTTAAAACTAACAGTAGACAGACTTGATACAGATTTAACAGTTTTAATTAAATTTTTCCAAAAGAATTCTTTACCGATTAATCATTTTGATTTAACTATGCCGTAGTGATCATAATTAATGTGAAAGCAATTAACAATAAAATTTTGAACAGGTGGAGGAATGACAAAACGGGGTAATTCAGTGATTCTATCTCTCATGCACAGTACATTATTAAACAATAAAAAATTTAAAAATAACCACATAAAAGTATTAAGAGCAAGACTAAACTTTGAAGAGGATGATAAACTAATTTGCCAATAGGATTTGGTTAGGTCTAAAGTGGACAAAACATATGGTTGTTCTTTTAGGAATAATAATTCATCGGGTGGAGGTGGAATTTCATAATCTGATAGGGATTTTTTATTTATTTTTCTTGCATCCAAACACATCCTAATTGGACCGTTCTGCTTTGCCACTACACGAATCGGATTCACATACTGAGACTGAGATCTCTCAATTACTCCCCATTCAAGATATTGATTAGTGAGAGAATTTAATGCTTCCCTATGACCAAGGTCAATGGGATGCTGATAAAGTTGGTGCGGAGTATAATCCCTTAATTTAATCTCATGAACATAACCTTTTGTCATTAAATTCAGATAATAATAAATTCAATTCATCATTATATTCACAAGTTAGAATGGACTGATTCAACTTATCAAATGGCTTACTATAAGAAAATTTAAGGATGGCAAAGGAGACATACTGGACATTAGATAAGACTTGAGACGGAAATGAGACTGATTTTGACAAGAAATTTTAGTACATTGATTTGAAAATTTAAAATGAATTTCATTTAATCGAAAAAAATTTATACCGAATAAAAGACTGAGTTTAAGAGACGGGGTTGACAAAAAATTTAATTCATTTATTTTAAAGTTCAAGAGGACAGACTTATTAATTTTTTTACTTTTCTTTCCATCCACTCCATTAAGATAAGTTGAATTGATACGCAGAATTCGAGGATTATTGAATCTAAAGTTATGAGATATAAAAAACTGTTCATTAATTAGTGACATTTCCGATCCAGTATCTAAAAAGGCATGCTCATGAAAGTCAAAAAAATCCGAAAGCAACCACTCAAAAGTGTTATTAGAAAAATTAAATTTCGAAGGGGGTGAGAATTTATTTTGATCAATTTTATTACTGTTGGAGACCTCTTTCCCTTTCTCTATGTCCGGGTCTCCCAAGGGCATAGAGATTGGAAGTTTAAAGGAGGATCTGGGACAATTTCATCGACATCTGTGATCTTTGGGGGTGGAATAGACTTTTCTATCCTGGTGTCAGTGCTTACAGTAGGAGGGACAGTGGATGCTATAAGATGTGAACTACAAGCGGGATTAGAACAAGAAAGATTCTGTTGGGGTTGTATTAAATGAGGATGGGATGAAAAAGTAGATCCAGTGATAATATTCGATGGAACATTGGCATATTGATTCGAAGTCGTGGGAGGGGAATGCTTCTGGGTATTGAGAGAGGAATTTACTTGGGAGGGGTTAGGAGGAAGGGATGTTTTACCTGGATTACCATTTGGATAAAAGGAAGACTGCGGGAGGGGAGAATTAGTATAATTATTCGGATGGCGATAATAAGGGTTAGTATTGTTAATAGGGGTTGAAGATATCTGAGTGTTATTATTGTTAAATTTACTATTGTCAAAGGAATGAAAAGGATTACTACGTGGGCGAAAGGATTGATTTGGGGGTCGACTTCGATATCCTTGCTGCTTCTGTGAAGAGCGATTATAATTTTGAAAATTATTATTGGATCGAAAAGGGGTGGAATTTTGAAAATTGTTATTACGAAAGTTATATGAATGTGACTGGTTTGATACTCGAGGGAAGGAGGGGTAATGTTCATGATATTCTCTGTCGCGAATATTATTTTTATCATTTATTAAATTATTATATTGCTGATGGGGTGATGTAGGGTTGTAATGGAATGAAGAAAAGGATGGGTGAACTGTAGGATTATAGGTAAAAGATGGATTGCAAGCACCAGGTGATTCAAAAGTCTCTTCATATTTCTTAATTAAATTAACTATTACATCTTTATTCAATTAATGATTTAATAAATTATGTTGAATGGAAATGGGAAGCAGTTCAATTAAAATAGACAAAATTCTATTGTCCGTAAAACCTTCATCCAATTCTTTTGCCCATGTAAATCTCACCATAAACTGAACATGAAGTGGTTTTCTCTCATCAAAAGGTGTACGAAAATGTTCCAAATAAAATTTCGATTGAATTGCCTGTGACCAGAAATATTCCTGAAATTCCCTCAATAAACTATTTAATTCCAAAGAAAAATTCCCTCGATCGATTAACCAGTCCTTAGCTTGATCTTTAAGGCAAAAGGAAAAAATTTGAACAGAGGCCGTTTCACTCCACTTATAGAATTCTCTGGCTTTAAGAAACCTTCTGATTAATTCATTTGGATGTTTATTTGAAAGATCATAGCGTCGGTAAATTTTTGGTAACGTTTCAGCTACTGATTGCATTTCATACACAGACATGAAGACATTAGACGGACTAGGACTCTGATTATTATCAATTTCTGTGACTGGATTAAAGGTTTTATTATTTAAATTTACGTTAGGAGAGAGGACAGACGAGACAGGCATAAAGGGGGAAGTATGGGACTGTTTGATTTCTAAAAGTTGTAATTTATGATTAATATCATCCACCTTATCCTTTATTTCATTCTTAACTTCAGACCTGACATTTTTCCAACCGAACAGCTTGATCGTTCAAATTTTTCTTTATCTCATTAAATTTTAAATTATTATCCTCATTACAATTTTGAACTTTAATGTTTAAGCTTTGTAATCCAACCTCATGTTCATTTATTTGAACTTGATTTGCCGTTAATCGATTATTTATTTTAGCAACGAACCTTTCCAAGAGATCATTAGTATGAGTTATAAAGAATTTTTTATAGTTATCTGTTACAATGTCCATCTCGTGCTCCTCATCATCCATGGATCTATGAGCTGCAGTAACAAGACTGTCCGCATGCACATCCCTTTCAGTTCCCTGTGGTTGATTTGAAAACAATCCCGTATCGTCACAATAAGAAGTTCATTATGACAAGTCACTAAACAAATGAGATGACAAAAATTAGAAAAAAAATTTCAAAAAAAATTATCTTTCTTGATCACACTAAACACATGAATAAAAAAAATTAAAAAAATTATTTTCTCAATACAATAGCAATTGAGATGAATAAAAAATAAAAAACTATTTTCTTTTATGTACACTAGCCAAATTAGAATATAAAAAATTAATAAATATTTTTTCAAAAAGTATTATGATTCAAATCAATAAAAAAACATGAAAAGGTATTAAATATTTTTTTTTAAATCAATGAGATTATTTAAATCAATAAAAATTATCTTTTAACACTTTCACCAACTTAAATTAACAAAAAAAAAAAACTTTGACAAAATTTAATAATAATATTTTTTTTTTTTTATAAAGTTATCAAAAAAATTAATAATAAAAAAATAGTAAATATTATTAATATTTTCTTTCTATATATAAAACAGTAAACAAGATTAAATTATTCTAGTTAATAATAAAACTTTAAAAATATATATATTTTTTTTTTATATATAAAAAAAATAATCTCGTAACACAGTAAACAATTCCACTAATTCCAGTTATCAATAAAAACTTTAAAAATAGCACTAAATATAAATTTTTTTTATACAACACACATGTTACCTCTCCTCCTCAATAAAAAAACAAATCACCCAACTCCGATACGTGGTATGAAAAAGAAGGTAGGGTGGGGATGGCAAGTGGGGGAAAAAATGGAAAAATTTTCAAAAAAATAATTTTTTTCTTTTTTTTTTTAATTAATTACACTTACTGCCCTTTTGACAATATCTCGGTTGGACGCCTCCATGAAGTGTTATTTTGGGTCAGTAAGGGAAAACAATATAAAAGAAAATTTTATGTAAAAAAAAGTTGAACATTTTTTATTGAAATTTTTTAAGTGTGTTATTTGAATATATAAAAAAAAGGGTTTGAAGGATTAAAGAAGGGTGTAAAAATGGTCTCAACAAGGGCATAATGGTAGCACTTTGGAATAGTAAATCCAGCTTCAGGGTGAAGTTCTTTAGATATTGAGGAGGTTAGAGAAACCAAGGAAGACCCCGCAACTCGAACAGGTGGATTCTTGTACTGAAGATGCGTGGTTCCAACGAATCCCAGCTGATGGTCGGCAATGTTGTCTTGGTTTCTCTCTGCAGGAACTCTTTCACTCTCTGGATGTTGTTTTTTTTTCAATATGGCGGACGAACACGCTGTTTTTTGGTTTTTTTTTGTTCTCCACCAATTTTTTTTATGATCCTCTCACTTATCATTCACTTCTCTAAGTCCTCCTGCTCAACCTTTCGCTCCGACCGGCTGCTCTTCTCCCTCCACATAACTTTTATGGTTCTCCAGGCTCTCAGCCAATCGGGTGTTCTAATTCGGCTCCGAGTCGGGGAGGATTTGATTCTTGACCCTGGCTTAACAGGACTTCGTTGGAATTTTGATTTTTTTTTTGGGTTTCATATTAATTTAAGCAATTCTGGAGAATATCCCATTCTTTATTTAATTTCTCAGGAAATTCTTCAAAAAATAAAATTCTCCAGAATTGCTATCATTAAAATTTCATTACAAAATATATATTGAAATGATATTTCCATTTGTGGACAATTTATATTAATTAGTAATTAGATATTTTATTGAGATGAAACCAATTAAAAATTATTATAAATTTTAATAAATTATAATTGGTTTTGTAATTTGAGAATTTAATAAGATAATAAAAAAAAATTGTAATTGTGTTGTGGTGAGGACAATCGTGACGTATGTCTGTGTTGGGAGTTTGTTTATTTTTTTTTGTTAAAACAAGACTCTTATCTAAACCACGAAATAGTGAGGGCGTTAAATTTTTCCCTCTCCTATTTTTGTAAGTTTTTGCGTTCCGAATGCTGAATTCACCTTCCAAAGTTCAGTTATCATTCCTTAATATATTGGAACGTTCCCAACTAAAAGAATTATTAAAAAATTAAATAATTCTCTTAAAAAATGGAAGAAACTCCAGAAAGCCAGGAACCTTGTCTAAAAGCCCTCAAAGAAGGATGTCTTGATCTCTTTAACGAATTGGAACTAAATTGAAACCAAATCTACGCTGAAGAAAGAACGGATACAACTCACACACGGATAAGACTTTATAATTTATTTTATTTTTTCCTTACTTTATGTTCAATACTATATCTGAATTTCCTAAATATTAATGTTATATAATTTAAATGTTTTATTTTATTATAAAACATTTAAATCTGGTAAAATAAATTAAAGTTGCAATTTTTTCTTTTTAATTGGAAACTAATAAACTTAATTTTTATTATTCTCTTTTGTGTATTGTGTATTGTGTTATTCCTACAGCTTTCTCTATCTCTCATTCCACGTTGGATCATAGTTATCTGATTGCTACCTTACACCATGGACCAAAACCTCTATTAAAATTGAATCTTCATTCCCCCCTTACTCCCCTCTTTCCCCCTTTCCCTCAATCAAACGAGGATCAGTGCGCACCTAAGTCCGCGCATCGCCATTACACACTTCCCCCTTCCACTCCCTACCTCCCTTCTCCTATCTACCTGTTAATTATAAACACCCCCCTTCACCCCCCTCAAAATCCAAAAAACCATTACAATATATATATATATATATATAATTAAGCTATATATATTTATTATGTCTACCAATCAAGGAGTTAATAATTGTAATTATAGTGTAACTCCAATACAACAATCAGCCTCGTTGGCACCTTCAACAACATCTACACCATCAACAAATTCGCTTGCGAATAATTTCAATCATCGTTCACGTCACCATCACCATCATCATCATCATCGAAGATCTCGTTCTCGTTCCCGTTCGCGTTCACATCATCATCATCGAAGATCACGATCTCGTTCTCGTTCCCGCTCCCGTTCTCGGGTCCCGTTCCCGGTCACCATTTCGTTATTCTCGCGATGATTATCAATACCGAGATCACATCGTCACCGACATCGCTCAAGTCGACGATATGATGATGGTGAATTCGATTACCATTCACGTCGTCATCGTACCAAATATTCTTACCGTGTTCATCATTCATCATCAGCCATAGCATCTGTTCTCGCCCGACCCGATTTTTCGCTACCGTTCACTCTGCAAACAGACGCAAGTAATACCGGCTTAGGCGCAGTCCTATCTCAAATACAAGAAGGACACGAGCGAGTCATTGCCTATTGTTCAAGAACTTTAAATTCAGCCGAACGTAATTATAGCGTCACTGAAAAGGAATGTCTCGCCGTTCTCTTTGGCATTGAAAAAAATCGCCATTACTTGGAAGGGTATTCTTTTACCGTTGTTACCGATCACGCAAGCCTCAAATGGCTTATTAACCTTAAGGATCCCACTGGACGTCTAGCCAGATGGGCACTCCGATTACAAGCTTATACTTTTGATGTCCAATATCGAAAGGGTAAACTTAATACCGTTGCCGATGCTCTTTCTCGTATCGTTGTTGTTGCTTCTCTTGCCTCTACCGTAGACAACAAATCGAATCCACCGACCCAGCAGGACTCCCCAGACGAGTGGTATGATCGGAAGTATTATAGAGTACTTAATTCGCCAAGAGATCATCCTCGATGGTTGATTCAAAACGGCCAACTCTTATACCACCGTAAAAATCCATTAAAAGGTGAACTCGAGGATCCCTCTGAAGAATGGAAAGTGGTTGTCCCTAAACGTCTTAGACAAGCTATATTGCGCGAATGTCATGACTACCACAAATCGGGACATCTTGGAATATACAAGACTTACGACAGAGTCAGTCGATCTTATTATTGGCCTGGCGTATACCAAGATGTTTATAATTATGTTCGTCACTGTGACTTATGTCAACGGGTGAAGCCCCCAAATGCTCCACCAATGGGACTCATGTACCCTCGTTATATCAAACAACCTTGGGAAGTAGTATCCGTTGATATTATGGGTCCATATCCCCGCAGTTCTCAAGGAAATGTCTATCTTTTAGTTTTCGTGGATGTGTTTTCTAAGTGGGTCGAATTATGCCCACTAAGAAGAGCCACCTCTAACGTGATAGTCGCAAAGCTAAAAGCACAAATATTACATCGGTTTGATGCTCCAGTTCAACTGATCACGGATAACGCCAAAAATTTTGTTAGTTCTCTAGTGGATAAAGTTTCTAAAGATTGTGGGATAAAAAGAGTCAACACCCCTTTTTATCACTCACAAGCAAATCCTACCGAACGGTCAAATCGTAATATAAAACAACTTATTGATTCTTATCTTGGGAAAACCCACCAAAAATTGATGAAAAGCTTGGGGAAATTCAATTTGCCCTGAATTCTTCCGTTCACGAATCCACAAAATTTAGTCCCGCATTTTTAAATTTTGGTAGAGAGCTTCGGCCACTTCAACCGATCTGTGAAACTGAAATTCTAGATGATGGAGGAACAAATCAAGAACTTTGGGTTCAGAAAATTAGTAAAATTCCCGAAGTCCATCACCTAGCAGAGGAAAACTCCCTCCATGCTAGTATGAATCAAAGTCGACGATATAATCTTCGTAGAAGGCCCGATAAATTCCATCCTGGTGATGTTGTCTTGAAGAGAATCACCCAACTCTCATCTGCCGCTGACAAGATAGCTTCCAAGTTAAATCCTAAATATGAGGGTCCATATACTGTTATATACTGTTATCTCTGTGTATGAATATGATAAAACCTCGAAACCACTAATATGTATATTGTAATGTAAAGGGAATATTATAGTAGATAAAATATTTCCTGTGAGATAAAAAGAAACCATTTCCTTTTCATTGATGTTTCAATCAAACTAACAAGAAATAAAATTCATTAAGTAATTGAATATGTTTTACTATCGAAAATTACGAAAATTCTATAAAAATTTATAATTCTCAATATATTATTAAAATTTATAAATTTATTATTTTTCTCTCTCTTTAGGTAAATTAAAATTATGTGATAAAATAATTTTGTAAACACTTTTATCGATAATTATTAAAAGAATTCGATAACTTCAAGCTAATTTAAATTCTTTCAAGAATCTTGTTAACATGACAAATTAATCTTTTAATTCAATTTAATTACATGCCGGTTAATTGACTTAAAATGTAAAAAGTCGTTTTAATTTATTTTCCTATGGCTTCTAACACAATTAAAAAAATATATATTATATGTATGATTATGTATTATATATATCTACCATATATGCTTTACTTAGGTAATCCAATAATATACATTATATATATGTATCTCAAACATTCAAGAATCAAAAATATAATAATTAATGAAAAGAAAATCAAATTAATTATTCATTAATTTGTGCTCATGTAAATATAATAATAATTATTTTTAAGACTTTTCAATTATATTATCATTTCAGTATATCAAAGCCTTAATTTATTTTTTATTTTCTTATTTATTCTTTAATTTATTCATTTATTGATTAAATATTATACTAAACATATTATATTGTATATGTTATAATAGAAGACAATATTATATTAATTTTCTTGGTAGATATACTGAGATGAAGAGGGAGGGGGTGGGGGCAAGTATGTCGGATCGACAATGCAAAGTCCTATAGACCCCAGATAGAGCAATTCCCTTGCTAGGCCTGGGACTTGAACCCGGGACCACGAGAATGTGAGGCAGCTTCGCTAACTTCTCACCCTGTGGCGCCTTAAGCTTTGCATATTTTTTTTTTAAATTAATTATTTGATTTTTTTTCATTACAGGGTTTTGCACTAATATAAATAACATTATTCAATAGTATATAAATAAATTCAAAATAAATATAAACAAAATTTTATTTAAAAACCAAATTTGAGTCATTAAGTTATTCTATACCTCTTGCATACAGTTGTCTACTTTCAACTGTTCTTTGGTTGTTTCGTTTCATTTGAATTCTAACGAGCTTCTTCCTAGTATATTTAATGGTTTTAAGGGTCCTTGAGATGGTATTTCGGCTCTTCAAAATTCCTTCAGAAACCAATTCTTCATGAAGAATCTCTAAAGAGATATTGAGAAATTTTATTTTTTTTCCTCCATTTGGTGTCTCTTTTCTTCCTTTTTTAGTAAAAACTATTTCCTCCCTATTTTGTTTTATTAATTTATAAACGGCCGAAATTGAGAGGTCAAGATTTTCAGGTATTTCTTTGACTGGAGCATTTCTTTCAAATACTCGTCTTACACCTTTAATTATTTCCGAGATAACCATGTTTCGTTTTTTTCTTGAGTTATTTATGGGTTCGGAGTCTACAGAAGATTCTTCTTCAGGTAGAAATATTTCGACTTCAGAGTCGTTATAATTTAAAGTCATTTGGGTCAAAAAAAAAAAAGATGAAAACAAAATAAATACAATAATTAATAAATAAATTTAGATTAATTTAATTTATTAGTGTTCAAATTTCAACGATTTTTTGCAACAGATAAAAATTATTTGTATTTATTTTGATTTCATTTATATAAATCATTGAATAATTTTATTTATTATAATGCATAACCCTGTATTATGATAATAATATTTTCTGAGAACATTTTATAAAATTTAATATATATATATATATATATTATTATTATTTGCGTTTGGACCATCTAGGATCACGCAAAGCTCCCATACATTTAAGGGTATTGATGTTAAGTGGGCCCATATATGAATGTTCTTTAGGTGTTAACTTTATTCTTCATTTTGTGTGCTCGTGAAGATCCGGATCCTCCAGGTGACGGGTAAATTGGGTACCACCTGGAGTTATTCTCATCACGATCTATTGTTGCTTATAGTTGTTTGTTTTTGAAGTAGTCCTGCTGGTGCAGGGCTGTATAGAACCAGGGCTTGTCAGTTCCTGGAGATATATATATATATATATTTATTTAAAAAATATACTTTTACTCCAATTCCACTAATTAATTATTTTTTTAGTGGTTTAAACAATAACTTCTTGATAAATGATTTGTAATTAATTAAAATTTATTTATAATACAAATTTTATCTTAACAGACAAAATGTGTTAAAAAAAGAATGTAATAAGAGTTCCATCAGCGATTTTTTCTTTCCTACTATAGCTTTGCAATATCCACAATTTCTGCCAAACTTTTCATTTTCCAACCAGCAAAGACAACAGAATCATCATAATTATTATCAAGCAACTGCTTCGGCTACACCTCCAAATCTAATGTTAAATTCTCAAAATATATATCCTTATCAAAACAATCAATGTATGTATAATTCAATTATAAATCATTTTTTTAATCTTGATTAATTTTATTATGAATGATACAAATTATTTTTTTAAATTATATTAAACATAAGATCTTTTTTGTTTCAGTATATTATAATGTAGCACAAAGACCTGCAGCCCCTGCAGTGACTGGACAACAAGTTCAACAGGGTGCGCAAACTCAGTCATTACCTCTTATACAACAGCATCCAATGCAACTTTCTATGGTAACAATGCCAATGCAACCTGTTTCTACAGGTCAACAACCTCAAACTCAAACTCAGAAAAGTATATTTTCAACTAATTTACTTATTTATCATAATAATTATTCATTTAAATATTATTAATTTACAAAATTTATTTTTTAGAAATGAAATTATAAAATTTTACATTCTTGATTTTTTTTATAATAAATCACAATATTTTCTTGATTTTTTCAGACTGTAGAACTTACAGCCCCCTGTTGTATCTGCAAATACCAATGCACCAGCAGTTCATGTGTGTTAAAAAAATGAATACGTCAGATAGCTCACAAATTAAAGCAAGTAATATTAAAAATGTTAGGCCAACGATTAATCAAAGCTCAAACAATCTTTCTCAAGACAAAGGAAAAATAAAAGATGAAAAGGAGCAATCTCCTCCCGTTGACTTTTAACTAAAAATATACAGCCTTCTGCTAATCAAAATAAACATACAGCTAAGGTATTTTTATTCTCTAAATAAATAGTTATTAATTAATAATCCAAGTGATAGATAAAAATTGATTCTTAAAAAGAAAAAAATTTATGAATATTCTTGAAATGTATTGCATACATTTAAATAAAAAAAAACCATTTAAAATTTAAATTAAAATTTAATTATATTTAAATATAAAGAAAAAAAATATTATTTCACATGAAGGATTCAATATACACTGAGCTGTGTGTATAATATATATATATAATTTATAATCCGAATATTCCCGGAATAAACTAAAAATAAAAATTAACAAGAAACACTACAACTCCTCCGGACATTATTTTTTTTTTTTTTTTTTTATTATCAACTTATAAAACTAATTATAAATAAATATATATATAATAATTACATATAATACAAACAATATTCCAATACAGAATAACACAATTCAGAGCTCTGCTTGGTAAAAATCTGGTTTTTTAATAATTCTACCATATCTAGTTCTTATAACATCCCTATTATCTTCATCTGCATTGTTTTGAGGTTCACAATTAATATTTTCATTATGTACCGTCAATGTCTCTTCATTATTACAATTTTTTGGTAAAGGAAAACTTACATCGTCTACCCTTATGTTGAATCTATCAAATTTTAAATTAGTTTTTAAAATTTGATTTACATGTCTTTTTATAATATTACCATTTTCAATTTCAATTAAATAAGTGACTGGTCCTAATTTTTTTTTAACCAATCCTTTCTTCCAAAATCCAATATTATTTCTATAACATTTAACCATTACTACTTCATTAGCTTTAAAAGATTTTTTACATTTCGGTTGATTATCATCACAATTAATTTTATTTTTGTTAAATTTTAATCTTTTTATTTTTTTATCCGGATAAAGTCTATCTAATTTAGTAATTAAATTTCTATTTAGTTGAAGTTGAGCTGGAGTACTTCCAGTAGTACAATGTGGGGAGTTATTATACATTAATAAAAAATTGAATAATTCTTCATTCAAATTATTCCAATTACATTTTTTTAAAAAATTTTTAATAGTACGAACAGCATTTTCTGCCTGCCCATTGGTGGCTGGAAAATAGGTTGGGGTTTTTATATGTTTAATCCCTAATTCATTAAAAAATTCTGTTATTTCCAAACTACAAAGAGATTTCCCATTATCAGAAATAATAGTACAGGGTAATCCCCATTGAGAAAAGTAATCTCTAAAAATAGAAATAGTAGCTTTGCTATTTATAGTGGACATTTCCTTTGTAAAAAGCCACTTAGAATAAGCATCAATAATTACAATAAAAGTTTTTCCTTTAAAAGGCCCTAAAAAATCAACATGAATACGATGAGTAGGTCCCTTGTCAGCAGGCCAGGGCCAACTATGAGTTTCAACTCTAGGTGGGTTATCTTTGACAATTAAGCAACTTTGACAAGACTTAGTTAAATTTTCAATATCCTTATCAAGATTTGGCCACCAAAATAAAGATCTAGCCATCGCCTTCATTTTAACAATTCCTAAGTGTGTACAGTGTAATTCATTAAGAACTGTAGCTCTTAAATTAGTAGGAATAACAATCCTGTGGCCCCACATTAAACAATCATCCTCAACATATAATTCATCTTTTTTATAAAAATAAGAATGAAATTTTTGGTTAACATTTTTTTTACTTAAAGGCCAATTACCTTTTCTAACTTTACAAATAACTTTCTTTAAAATTTCATCTTTATCCGTTTCTTCCTTTACATTCACATGAGTAATTAAATTAATACTATTATAAATTAAATTTAAAAATGATTTTTTAAATTCTTTCTCATTATTGTCTATTGTACCCTCGAGCGGCAATCTAGATAAACAATCTGCAATTACATTATTTTCACCTTTACAATATTCAATATTATAATCAAATGCACTTAAAAAAATTGCATATCTTTGTAATCTATTAGCAACCATATTTGGAATATCTTTTTCAGGATGAAAAATATAAGTAAGAGGTTTATGGTCCGTTTTTAAAATAAAATGCCTACCAAATAAGAATTGATAAAATTGTTTAACAGTATATATAATTGCCAAGGCTTCCCTATCAATTTGCCCATACTTTCTTTCATGATCATTCATGGTACGAGAACAAAAAGCAATTGGTCGTTCGATTCCATTTGGAAATTTATGAGCAATAACCCCCCCAATTCCATATGAGCTACTGTCTGCGGAAACAATAATTTCTAAATTTGGATCAAAATGCACTAGACAATCGGCAGACGTTATTATTTCTTTTATTTTATTAAAAGCATCTGAATGTTTAGACTTCCATTTAAATGGACAATTCTTTTTTAATAATTCATATAAGGGCCTGGCTATCGAAGACAGTTTATAAATAAATTTTGCATAATAATTGAGGGCACCTAAAAATGATTTGAGTTCCGTAACATTTTGTGGGATGGGCGCTTCTATTAAAGCTTTAATCCTATTTTTAGGAATTTTTATTCCCTCCTCACTTATCTGATATCCTAAATATTCTATTGATTTTTTAAATAATAAACATTTTTCTCTAGAAAGAGTTAATCCTACCTCTTTAAGTTTAGTTAAAACTAAATGAAGACTTTTAAAATGCTGTTTTTCATCCCCTGCAATTAAAATATCATCAAAAAAACAAATAACACCTGGAATATTTTGCAAAAGTATTTCCATTTCTCTAATAAATAATCCAGGGGCCGATGCAACTCCATAAGGAAGCCTTTTAAAAGTAAATAAACCCCTATGTGTATTTATTGTGACCAATTTTCTTGATTCCTCGTCCAATTCTAATTGCTGATAAGCTTCAGACAAATCCAATTTACTAAAAATTTTACATTTACCCAAAGAAAATAATAAATCATTAATTCTAGGAACCGGGTGTCGATCTATTTGTAAATGTTTATTTAAAGAAACTTTATAATCTCCGCATATTCTAATTTTTCCATTTGATTTTATTACAGGAACGATTGGAGATGCCCATTCTGAACTTTCAACTGCAACCAATTGGCCCTTACTAACAAGCCTATCCAATTCCTCAGAAACCTTTTCTCTTAACGAAAAAGGAATGGGCCTAGCTCTATGAAATATAGGCTTACAATTTACATTTTTAAAATGCAATGACACTTGTTTTTTGTTAAAACATCCCAACTTATCATTAAAGACTTCGGGATAATCGGAAAATATTTTATTGCATGACGTCTCATTAACATAAGAGATGCCATTTTTAAAACATGTATCTAAATTAAGAATGGTTAACCAATCTCTACCCATTATGGGTCCTGAACCTTTATTAATAATATATAAATCAGCAATTTCATTTTTATCTTTAAATTCTAGAGTTATTTCAATAATTCCTTTCACTTGAATTGGTTCCCCTATATATGAACTAAATGAATGTATACAAGTTTTCATTTTTGAATTTTTTAAAAATTTAGAGTTTAAATAAATGTGTTCAGGTATAGCAGAAATTGGAGAACCCGAGTCAATTTGAAATTTCATTACATTTCTATTTACATATACATTTAAATAAAATGGCTTGATCAAATTTATTTTTAATGAAGAATTTATAGAATTAACAATACTTTCACTATCACTATCAATTTTATCCACTGAAACCGATGACACGTTAGTTTTATATTTACTTACTGTTTTGTTTTTATTTGAACACACTCTTGCTATATGGCCTTCCTTTTGACAAATATGACATTGAAAAGTTTTAAATTTACACTTTGTAAAACAATGGTTTGTTCCCCCACAATGAAAACACTTTGGAACTTTATTATAATTTGCATTCACTTCAAATGAATCTTGTGCTTTTATTTTAGTTTTTTTAATTTTATTTAAAACACTAATGGAAGAACAAGAAGTAGATAAAGAAGCTTCCTTACTTAAAGCGATTTGATAAATGTCTTGTAATGATCTTGAAGGCTCTTCTTCGCAAATACGGTCCAAAATTGGTCCGGAAGTCAACCCAACAATAAAGCGGTCCTTAATAAAATCATCTAATAAATTACCAAACTGACAAGAAGACGCGGCATTTTTCACTCTTAAAAACCAATTATTTATAGTTTCATTTTCATTTTTAGTCAAAGAGTGGAATTCCACTCTTTTTCTAAATGCAGAAATCTTTTGAATAAAGTGGAGATCCAGAACCTTAATTAATTCATCAAATGTCTTCAAAGTCGGACTCACCGGGTCGCAGAGATCACGAAGAATTTTTAAACATTTTTCTCCAATAGAGGTCAGAAAAACAGGTACTTTTCTACCGTCTTCGATGGCGTTTGCCAAAAAATACATCTGAACTCTATCTTTATAAATTTTCCAATCATCAGATGGGTCAAACTCGGGTAGAAAACCAATACCTCCGTAGATATTCATTCGTTTATCAGAAGCGTCCATTTTCTTCATTTCAATGTTTTCAATTTAATAGAACTTGCAGTTTAACAGGTAGTTAATATTTATTAATATTTTTTTTTATTTTATTTTCCTCGTCGCCAATTGAAATGTATTGCATACATTTAAATAAAAAAAAACCATTTAAAATTTAAATTAAAATTTAATTATATTTAAATATAAAGAAAAAAAATATTATTTCACATGAAGGATTCAATATACACTGAGCTGTGTGTATAATATATATATATAATTTATAATCCGAATATTCCCGGAATAAACTAAAAATAAAAATTAACAAGAAACACTACAATTCTAAATTGTAATTTTTCCTAACAATCATACTAATAGATAAGTTATATATTTTTCCTCCAAGATAAATAATTTATATACTCTAATTAGAATTGATTTTAAATGAACCACTAGACTATTTTGATTAAAGAAAGGTTTATGGAAATTTAGTCCTTTGTAATTGGGACGCATTTTGAGTTTTTCTGCTTTCTTGTTACGCATTAATTTTAGTGATTGCGTATTTATTCATGTTAAGGAGTTTGAAGAATTTAGATATAGCGAGTTTGTTTATGTTTACCAGTTAACAATCCATTTTTTTTTCTTCAATAATAAATTTGAAATAATAGGCAGTACCCTGGTAATCTTATCAGGGGATATTTATTAAATATGGGTTGTCTCAAATGTTTTTGCTTCTGTAAGGTAAATTAATTGAAATTTTTTACTAATTTTCACGCCTGACATAAACATAATAAATTAGAAATATGGGGGTATATAATTTTCACTTCAAATTTTTATTATTTTAACATTAACATAGAGAGACACATTTTTCTCTTATTCATCAATTTTTAAACACAATTATCGAAAAACGATGAATAATTTTCATTTATTAGGTATATTTCAGGTATTAGGTTCAAAGATTTAATATATTATAAAGATTCATTATATAGTTCATTCATTCACGAGCCTTAAATTCTCGAAATTGAGATTCTTAAAATAAATTCTTAAGCAAATTTTATGATTATTATTAAAACTGATTTTTTTTTTCTAGAAACGCTCTGAGAAAACTTCCAAGTCGAAAGATCGGGAGCGTCCTAGTGCGGCTCCGGGGAGCAATGCTCCGTCAAACGAGACTTTGTCTTGTAATACTGGTCCAATTCCGAGGGAAATCCCCTTATCAAATATTGCATCTAACGAATCTTGCCGTTTTGTTCCTGCGGGATATCTTGACGGGTAAATCATTTTCAATAATAAGTTTTTTTAGGTTGTTCCATATTTAACGTAAATAAAATATTCGATCTAGTTAATAAAAATAGAAATAATTAATTTATATATAAAATTAATGGAAATAAAATCACTTTTTATCACAAAAACATTTAAAGTTTACATCTAAAACTGATAAACAAGAATTTCTTTAATTGCTATCTTAATATTTTAATTCTCGAAACTAGTCTTGTAATTTTCCATTTTTTCATTTCATTATATTAATTTCATGATCCGCTTTTATTATAATTATAAATATTTCATTCTTTTAACAAGTAATTTGTCTTTTATGCTAATATATTTTAATTCAATTATTTTTCTTCTAATATTTTCCCATTTGATATATATTTGATTCCATTTAATTCATACATTTAATTATAGTAATCATGATTCCATTCCATAAAAGTTATTATATATTATAAATTTTAAGTGAAAAAAACAAATTTGATAAGAGTAGGAATTTAAAATTCACATAAATTAGTTTTATTATAGAGAACATAGAAAAAAATAAAATATTACAAAAATGATACTGGTTAAATGCGTTTACTATGGATATTTAATAAATATAATTTAGATTGTCTTCATTAAAAATGGGACTTTTTTAAAAAACAAATTATATTGAAAATAAATTAAGTAAATTAGAAAAATATATTTTGTTTTAATATAATATTGATGGTTTCAGATTGGTGAAACCTTCTCCATCTAAAGATTCGATTCCTACTAGTGGTTTCACCACCACTAAAGTTGAAAATAATGCTTTACCTGTAGAATTTTCACCGTTACCTGATTTATCAAATGTTCAACCTGCTGAAACTACTCATTCTCGGGCTAATGTAAATTCTAATTCTAGCGATGATGAAAGTAAGTACCATTTATTTATGTATAAGTGAAATAGATAGTTTTATATTTTTAATTATTAAAATGACGAAACTAGAGTTGTTGAAATAATGTATTAACCAACTTTTTAAAGTTTCAATTCTAGAAGACTTTCTTTTATTATCAAATTTAATCAAAGTTTTTTGAAAAATAGAAAAATTTTTCTATTTTACATTTTGATATTATTCAGAAAATTTGCAATTGTCTTGGCAGAAATTGCATTTTTGAAAACTATTTTAGTTTTTTGCACTTATATATATTGAATATTATTGCAGAATTTTTGAATTAATTTTTAATATAAATAAACATTTTCTAAATTTGTTTTTTTTTATTTGATTTTCAGGTTCAAACGAGAAAAAATCCAAAAGAGGAAGTCAAGTTGGAAGTACAAACACTTCCGTTTTCAATACAACCTCCAAAAGTGTTGAGCCTGAATTGTCGGATAGTGCTACTCCAACAATTGATCAACTTGTTTCTGGAGAGCCATCTCCTCCTGTATCTGCCAACCAGGCCCCAACTATAATGAAAGATCTTTCATCTATAGAAGATGAAAAATATTTAGAAGTTAAAACTTCTAACAATATACCTTCACAAATTGAAGATAAAAATTCCAATATATCCAATAGTATTTCGAATTCTTCTTCAAGACCTGAATCACCTACAATTCAAAATAATAATTTTGAGCAGAAACTAGCCGTTGTTCCAAACATGTTTCTTAAAGCTAATGAATCATCTGAAAATGATGAAAAAGAGAAATTAGATAATAAAAATGATATAAATACAGAAACTACAGAAACTACTAATCACTTAACCGAAACAAAAACTGAACCTTCAGTTCCTGTTGTAAACAAAACTGAGCCAACTCCTCGAAGTAATCTTAAATATTCACACGGTAAATTTTTATTCCTGGCCAAAATTTGCAATATATATATATAATTAGATTTTTATATTTTGTATTTCTAAATAATTGATTTTTGACATTTAGATCAATGGAGCCCGGTTAATCCTCTTGGTAAAAAGAAATATGGCCGAGAATTCCTTTTGGAGTTAATGAATGATCCTGAATCAAAGAAGAAACCTGATAATCTTCCAGATTTAGATGTTGTTATGAATAGTACCAGGGTAAATTATTTTCTATTTATTACTTGTTATTTTAAAAGAATAATTATTAAATTAAATTACGGCCTGTAAATATCAAATTTTAAAATTTAAAATTTCTCAACTAATAAAAATAAATATAAATGAATTTACAAATATTTTTTTTTATATTCTATAGCAAACCTTATCAAAACGAAATAGTCAACAAGGCAAGCCTAACAAAGGAGGAAAACAAAATTTAATTCAATTTTCAATATCACTCAAAGAAGATGTTAAGCTTCATGAATCAGATAATGCTTGGAAACCTGGAAGATTTAAAGGAACTTCCATACCTAATGTAGATAATGAAATTCAAAAAACAGACGATTTATATAAAAGAGTTAGAGGTGTTTTGAATAAATTAACACCTCAAAAGTTCGATACTTTGGTAAATCAAGTTAAAGAATTACCGATTGATAATTCACAAAGATTGAAAGGTGTAATCGATTTAGTTTTCGATAAGGTGTGTATTAAATTAATCCAATTTTTTTAATAAATTATTATTTTCTTTTTCTTTTTATTTCAAATTTAATTGTTTACTTCTAGGCCGTCGATGAGCCATCATTTTCAGTTGCTTACGCTACAATGTGTAAAGTTCTTCAAAACATGGCGGTCCCTAATTCTTCCAATACAAAACCTGGTGAAAAAGTTGAAACGGGTAATTTTCGAAAAATTTTAATCAATAGATGTCAAGAAGAATTTGAAAAAAATAAAGAAGCAGAAATTGATAAAGATAAAAAGCTTGAGGAAATTAAAAATTGTGTAGATCCCGTAAGTTATTATATTATATATACAGATTAAATAAAACAATAAAATGATTATTACATTATTTAATGAAAGTAGTGAAGCTAAAAATATTTTAAGGATAATTTCTTTATGATTAAATATAATTAATAAAAAATGAAAATATTAATAAATCGTTCTTTAATAATTGTGTGAAAAAAATTGTATTTTTAGGAAAAAAAGAAAGAATTACAATTGCAATTTGATGAAGATTGGAGAAAAATTCGAATGAAATCCTTGGGAAATATAAGGTACTAATAATTTGTTTAATAGAAAAGAAAGATTGAATATTTATTTAGAACACTTGTCTTTATTTTTGAATGATGAAACTATTTTTTATGTCAGACTAGAGTTTCTGAGTATCTTTGACGATTTTAAAATCTGAACATTATAAATTAAAGTTTCTATTTCTTCTCTTATATGTTCATCTATTTATCATTTAACTACAAATATATTTTTAGATTCATTGGAGAATTATACAAATTATCGATGTTGACTGTAAATATAATGATCCGATGTATCAAACATTTACTAAGCGGAGGTGATGAAGAAAGTTTAGAATGTCTATGTAAATTACTTACGACAATTGGAAAAGATCTTGAAAGTAAAAGTAATAATAATTATCAGGTAATTATTTAATAATTTTAATCTTTCTATTATATATAATTATTTTTTAATTTTAATCTTAATATTTTTTTTAGGATCTCGGTCCCTATATAGATCAAATGAAACAGCTTGCAAATCGAAGAGGAGAAATTTCATCTCGGGTCCGTTTTATGGTACAAGATGTGGAAGAATTGCGATTAAATAAATGGGTTCCCAGAAGAGATGAATCTAATCCAAAAACTATCGATCAAATTCAAAAAGAAGCTGATCGTGAAAGAGAGACAATAGAAACTCTTAATTTAAATACTATGAATACTCCTCGAAAGGATGATAGACTTCAAGATCGTAGAAAACTTAGTAAGTTCGCTCCTATTGACTTTAAAATGAAAAATAATGTAAAAGCATGTCCACTCAAGTTAGATTTGCCTTAAAAATAAATAATCATTAATTATATATTAAAACCATTGATTGATATTCGTTTCTTGTGAATTCATTAATTTATCAAAAATTAAATTTTTTCAGAAAATGAGGAATGGCAATCGGTATCTTGGAGAAGGCCTGCTCCTTTTGATTTAACAAAAATTAAACAATTAAAGGTTAGTTAGTTAACACTTTATTTTTAATATAATCTCAAATTTTCATCAAAATAATTTTTTAATATCTATTATTTCGAAAATTATAAATAATTTACTTTAACATCCTAATAATATATAATATAATCAACAGTATTGAAATAAATTTATTATTATTTTGTTTTAAAGTTCATTTTTCTTATAATGTTTTTCTCTTATATAGCAAGGGTCACTTGATACCCATTTACAACTTGGCTATAAAGGCAAATTTTCACAATGGCGCAGAGGAGTTTCCACGAAAACGGATGAGAAAAAATCAGCTTCATTTAATAGTAACAAATTTGCTGCATTAGATACAAGTGATGATAAACGTTCTTCAGATCTCATGAGATCTTCAAATACTTTAGGATTGGACGTAGAAAGTGAACGTAAAAGAATGCTTAGCTCACATAAAAATGAAGGTAAAACCATAAATGCATAATAATGATAATAAACTATTTATTTAAATTTTTAGCAATACCTTATTTTATTTGAATATTTTTCAATTTAGCTAGAGCAACTCCTCCGGTTTCTCGTTCTAATTCAAGGGATAATTCATCATCATCACATAGAGATGCCCATAATTCTCTCCCTTTTTCAAATGTTGGGATATCCCCATCAGTAACATCTTCAAGTGGAGTTGGACAAACTTCAAATATTACTCCAACTACAAGACCAATTATTCCTCCAAATACATCACATAATCTCAATTCAACATCTGGACTATTGAAAGCTCCAGTAAAATTAGATGAAAATCAACTGAAACTACATACATCAAATATTCTTGATGAATATTTATCAAACGACAATTTAAAAGTAATTATATTTTCTTGATTCATACACACTTATATATATATATATATATATATATATATATATATATATATATGTAATATATATATGATGAATATTCTTTTTCTTAATAATTTCATTGAAGATTTATTTTGGAATTCCTCGTTACTGAATTTTATAGATTTTAAATTATATATATCTTATTATTTTCTTTCAATTAATTATAATTATTTGAATTATAGGAACTCTCAGATAATGTTCTTGAGGAATTAATTGAAGAACAACGATCTGAATTTGTTAATATTTTACTTAACCTTGGAATTGAAAGATCGGTTAATGTTCGCGAAAGCATTTCTAAAATGTTAATACATCTTGTATCAAATGATATTTTGAAAGTTGATGATATCTTGAATGGGTATGTTTAAACTTAATTTTTATATTTAATTAATAATTATTTATATTATTTTAATATTATTTATATTTTTAGTTTTATGGATATATTTGAAATAGCTAAAGATATTATCATTGATGTTCCCAAGTTTTGGAACTTTGCTGCGGATTTCCTTGGTAATTAAACTTTTTTAATATTTTTTTCCATCTTAAGCATTTTATATATATAATAAATAATTTAAACATGATGATAATTTATTTACGGATCTCTATGATGGATTGAAGCTCAACAGGGCTGAAAAAACTAAATTATTATTTTGATTTGATATATTTCTATAATAAGTTATTATTTAATGTATTTTCATTTTTTTTAGCCCCACTTATTACTTCGAAATCCATTTCTTGGGCTCAATTCCGAGATGCTATTAAAATTAAAGATATTGATTGTTCTAAACTTCTTCCTCATTTATTTCAAATAATTGTGAAGACTCAGGTAATGAATAATAAATCAGTTTATATTATTTATAATTAATTTTACATGCATATTTTAATTTTGTATTTTAAATAAAATGATGAAACATAACTTTTTAAGTCAGACTAGAGTTTCTGAGATAACTTGATGAAAATTGATTCTGAGGGAAAAAAAAACTATTTTTTATGTATAAATAAATTTATAAAATTTAGTAATTATAAAGAAAAAAGAGAAAATGGTTTATTTTTGCGAATTCAACAATTATTTTTTTTGTTTTAGAATCCTGCAACTATACGTCAAGAAATGGAATCTCAAAACGTTGAAATTAAAGATTTTATTTCTGGTGAACTTTCACAAGAGAGTGAAATTTTAATATTATAATTTATTAAGACATTTATATAAATAGTATTTCATATTACAATTTTATTTTTTTTAAAAATATAAATTAAAAAATTTAACTTTTTCTTTTTGTTAGTTTCAATACAAAATACACCTCTATCATAATTATAAGTATATAATTTTCCAATTTTATTCATTTTAATGACAATTATTTCTTATTTATATTTTTTTATAGACACATCATTTTCCAATGAAATTTACCATTCCCTATAAGATAATGACAAAACAGTTGGAAACCTCTATTCCAGAGGTTCTTAAACTTATGTACTCCGCGGACCCCCACTTGAAAAAATTTTTTTTGACGGACCCCACCCCAACTTTAGGTACTTTAGGTCATTTTATTAGTTAATTTCTGGCTTACGATCTCATAAGAACAAGGATATATGATGAATATTTCTAACAGTGATTGGTGAATAACGATTTTTTTGCATATTGTAGAATACACATTTTATTAGAAATTATAATATTGAAGAGAGAAAATTCAGCTAAATATGAAGATGGAAACGGTAGCAATAGTTTTCTTGCACATTTCGTTGAATTTGGGTATTTGATCTCAGTTTCCTCACAAAGCCATGCCATCGCTCCTTTTATATTAAAAAAAGTTTTAACTGACTGATCATTTTCTCGTGCACCTGTACTATGGCTTTGCGGACCCCCAGTAAAGGCTTCGCGGACCCCCAGGGGTCCGCGGACCACAGTTTAAGAACCTCTGCTCTATTCCATTTATACTTCAAAACTAATTCTTAAAACAGACTTTGTGACAGACAATTAAATGCATTGAAATCAGACATTACAATTTTAATTAAATTTTTCTAATATAAATCTGAACGGCTAATCATTTGGTTTTTCTTTTTAGCTATACCAAAGTGACTATTATAAACTTGAAATGAATTGCCTATTAAATTTAAAAAAAAACAATGGTACGACTAGACGGGATAATTTAATTATTTTGTCTCTCATGAACGAGACATTATTGAACAAGAAATATTTTTTATACGACAGACTTTTATCTAATTCCCAATTTTTTATGAGAGACGGGACATATTTTTCTATATTTGGTTCATGACTTATTGCATTTAAACTTGGAAACTTAGCAATTTTTTTATTTCTAACCGTTAACAGACTAGACTCAGACAGAATTTCATTTATTAATGATTTATTTAGACTATGATGGGACGTACGATTGACAATATCCGCAGGTATGTTTTTAGTTACTTTTATAGACTCGATTTTATTTTTTAAGTGCTGGAAAAATTCATTAGGATGTTTATTTGAGAGATCATTTCGTTGGCTAATTTCAGGCTCGGTTTCTGTTAATGATGGCTTTTCATTCACAGACAGAACGACATAAGACAGACTATCAGGACAATTATTACTATTAACATTAATTACTATTAACATTAATTTCAATTATTGATTCACAAATTTTTTCTTTTAAATTTACATAAGACAGACGAGGGGGATTATTATTACAATTATTTTTAACATTATGATTAGTGTTATTATTAATTTCAATTTCCGTATCAAAAGGTTTATTATTTAAATTTACACTGGACGGACTAGCAGGACTAATATTATTAATATCATTAACACTATTAATTTCAATTAATGGATCAAAAGTTTTTTCATTTAATTTTACATAAGACGGACAAGAAGAATTATTATCACTATTAATATTAACACTATCATTATTCTTATTATCAATTTCACTTACTGTAATAAAAGTTTCATTATTTAAATCTACAGAAGACGGACTAAAAGGCTTCTTATTACTATTAATTTTAACACCATCACAATTTTTATTATCAAATTCAATTACTGTATTAAACGTTTTAATATTTAAATTTACAGAAGACAGACAAGAAGAACTATTATTTCTATTAATTTTAACACTATCATTGTTCTTATTATCAATTTCATTTACGGTATCAAAAGTTTTATTATTTAAATTTACAGAATACGGACAAGACGAATTATTATTACTATTATTAATATTATGACTATCATTAACTTCATGATCTAATATAATTTACTAACACAATATGATATTTAATTTTGCAAACAACTACTAATTGATTTCTATAAAAAAGCTTGGGACGGGTGCCTTGCTTTGAATGTCTCGAAATATGCGATGCCTTGTTTTTATTATTTATTATTAAAATTTTATTCGATTTAACTCCCGTGTATTTTCTATAGGAGATTGAAAAAAAATTATTGTTTTTATTTATTCTAATTTGAATGGGCCCAAGGGGGGTGTGTGTTTTAAATTTATCAATTATATTGCAGGTACTTTCCATTTCTAATTTCTCTTGCTCTTCGCTACCTGACACTACACCTATCAGAACAATGGGCATCTTTCTCCATGACATTACCTCTGTGGGCTCCTTAGAATTTATTTTGACTGCGTCCATCGGTATATTTTTCCTTTTTGTAAATTCTTTTATCGGGACACTGGGAATTATTTTCATGCATGTGTCAATTTTTTCTTTTAATTTTCTCCACTCTGGTCCCTTCCCTATTGTTTGTATATTTTCTTTATTATCCCTATTTGGACTTTTTGAAATTTGAATTTTGCTAATAGACATTGCCTCCGGGGCCTGGTCAATTCTTTCTTTTAAATTTACTATTTCTGGTACCTGCTCTTTTATTACAATTTCTCTATTTTCCAACCCAATATTTATTTTTTCAATTTTGTCTGACTTAGTTATATTGTCTATAAACGATACATTTTCATTTTGACCCTCTATTTTTTTGATTTGCTCTATTTTTAATTTTTGCCTATTAAAATCTGACTGTCTACCCGCTTCTACGTCTGGTTTCATTAGGTCCAGAATTTGTTGGGGCATGCCATTGTTTCTAAATTGGGGGAGTTGGTTAATATTTCGTGAGGTGAAATGATTAAAAGGGCCTTGCGAATTGTGGTAGCGGGGAGGGGGGTGGTAATTTTGATAATTATTAGAATGAGAGTGATTTCTGGGAGCGAATTGTCTATTGTAATTTGAATCGTAGGGATTACTCTCGCTTTTTGTTTCGCGAAATATGTGCCTAGGATCCTTTCTTAAATCTTCCCAGATGGTTAGATTTACGTGGGTCAGCATTTCATTGGCACGGCCTTGAATTTTATCTCTAACGTACCTGAGGAGAAATTCGTGCTGGTCATAAGGAAATGCGCTATAAATTTTATCTACCGTATTAATAAATCTTTGGAGTACGTTTGACTCGCCCTTAAAGATAGGAATACATTGTAACAAATGATCTGTATTCATTTTCATCATTAATTTCATTTTTCAATTACTTTATTTATTGTATTATTTATTTTGATTATTATTATTTTAATTATGAAATGTTGGCCGACGATGACCCTTCGTTTTCGGCATAAAAAAATAATTATTTTATGATGTAAAATGAACGAATTTATTATTTATTTTTAAAAATTTCAATTTTTAATTTTACCGTAAAAATTATGAGAGGTAAAAATTAATTATAATATTTATAATATATTTTTTTAATATTTTTATTATGTAAAATGAAAGAATATAATATTATTGTTTATTTTTAAAAATTTCTTTTTTTAATTTTACCGTCAAAATTATGAAAGTTTGGCCAACTTAAAAAATACTTATGGACTATAGACGGATGAAGTATTATGAGATATAATTGCGGCTTAAGGCCAAATCGTTCAATATTAATTAATATATTTTCATTATGACAACCACAAATTCAAAATTTCTGTTCACTAATTATTTGTAGACTTTAGTAAAATATATATATATAAATTGTTTTGTTTCATATGAAATATTTTTATATCATTCCAAAGCTTTAATAAATGCTTTCTATTTTATAGAATATTTTAAAAAAATTAACAAAATATAAATTAAGGAAAACGTGTTTTATTAATTTTTTTGTTTTTTCTTATCCTTTGTTTCAACACCCAATCGAGAATATTTTTTTTCTTTTTTTATTTAAATTAATATTTGATATTAATTATTAATTATTATAATATATGATATTAATTTAAATATCAAGTAAAAAATATTCATGGATTCTATCTATTAAAAATATTCTTAATTATTTAAATTTTTACAAACTTGTATTAATTTATGAGACTAAAGTTTGAGAAATCATATAATAAATAATATGTACATATATTATATAACGATTTATTTATTTATTTATAATATATATAAAGAATATGGTAAAGGATATGGGATTGAATAAGTAAAACAAAATAAATTCACAAATTTCATTTTATAATATTTATTAACATTAATGAATTATTATTATATTTAATAATTAATATTAATTAATATATACGTTAAAAATATTAAATACAATCGTCTTTTTTAAATAAAACATCAATTTTACATTTAAATACAAATACACAAGAGTAATTTATTTAATTTTTATATTAAAGTAATATTTTCACATCGTAATAATATTCAAAATTCAATGAGTATTTTGTTAAATTTTTATATTAAAGTTGCTTTTATTAACTTACAAAAAAAAAAAAAAAAAACATTGATGACAATATGATTTAACTTTAACAATTTCTTTTCCATTTCAATATACATTGATAATTTTTTACATTTTTCATATTAAAGTTTTATATATACATAATTCTTAAAAAGTACATATAAATCTATTTTTATTCATTTTAATATAATTACATATAAATACACCTATACGCTATTTATTTGAGGTTTTTTTTCTTAAAGATGTATTTTTAATCAATAAAAAGTTTCTATAAATCTTATTATTATATACTTAGGTATATTATAAAATATCCATCATATACATTGAAATAATTTCGATATTACTTGCAGAAGGTAACAATTTTTTACAAATGCCAACCTCCTCTGTTATTGTATCATCATCATCATCATTTGTATCAGTTGTATAAACGTTCAATGTATGAAGACGCAAGTATTTGTTCATTTTAATTAATGAATTAACTTGTGTCTTTTTTGTCAATGGAAGAATTAATTGATATAATTTTTTACATTTCAAAATGTATGGAAGTACTTTATTCGATATTTTTTCACATGCAAACAATGATAAAATATTTAATTTTTTTATTTGATGGATATCTTTTAGATAACTACTTCTTAATAAATCACAGTATTCTAATCGGAGATCTGTTAAATTTTCAAACTGATTAAGCATTTTCAAGGCATTTCTATGAATATCGTCGCATGATTCTATTTTCAAATTTGTTAATGGTAACCTTTTTTCAAGAAACACTTTAACTAGTTGTTTTGTAAAGGATTTTATTTCTATTAACATTACTTTTTTCAATTTACCTAATGGTGCAATTTCAAAATAACTCCTGGGAATTTCTTCAGGGCCATTATATCTAATTTGTAGATGTTCTAAATTTTGTAATTTTGACAAATAAGATGGCCAGGTTTTATTATCAGAATGAAAAGCGTTTTCCAATTTTCTTAAATTAGAAAAGTTAACTATGGATTTCAAGGGTTCCATTGTTTTTATCAATATTATCGGCAAATTTAATGTTACAAGTTTGTTCATTTTCATTATTAATTTATTTATACTTTTACTACAAAAAAATTCATTTGGAAGACTTAACTTTTTTAAATTTGGAAAAAACAAATTAATATCCCTTAGAAAAATATCATAATTTAATCTGGACCCATTTATAATAATTTCTTCTACCTTATTGAAAATAGGACAATTTGGCAATTTACCTTCTTGGAGTTCACTTGATAATTTGATTAGAAGATTTCCTATTATATATAACTAATTGACTTTTGGAGAAATCTTGAAAAACAATTTTTTTTAATCTTGGCATGGATGAATGTTTTAGCAACTTGATTAAAAATTCCAAATTCGATTCACTTACATCAACAGTTTCTATTAAAAAATGGAATCGTTCAAAAAACTGTTCAGCGTAGTAGGAATTTGGACCGTCGAATGAAATAGCTGGTAAAGAATAGACAATTCCAGTATTGATAATCACATCATAATAATATGGATCTTCACTAAAGAGAACCAATTCTTGGATTGTTGTATATTGCAGAATATTACCTACTAATTCTTGCGGTAATCTCCTAATATGTTGATCGAATTCTACATTTTTTTTTTTTTTTTTTTTTTTTTATATATTATTTCAGAAAATATACAATCTGCCTATTTTAATATAGGCAATAAGTAATTTTTATAAAATATGAAATACAAACAATACATACATATCATTGGCAATACAATATCATGCCAAGCAACATATTTGCACTTAACACACACATATTAGTTTTAAATATTATACACTAAACACACACACTCATCCCGAACATTTCATAAACACGCACTTCACTTTGTCACACATGAATGTCAAAATTTTCTATTAACGAGATCCAATATATCATATCTTTTTAATCTCTTGATTGTATCATCCCTAACTAGTAATTTTTTAACTAACACATTTGGATGGTTTTCCATTTTTTTAATATACTTTTCACTTAGGATGTTTATTTCATCATTTAAGTTTTTAATTTCTAAATCCCTTTGTATGAATCTAATTGGAACATACCACGGGGCTCTTACAAGATTTTTAAGTGTTTTGTTTTGAAAAGTTTCAATTTTTTTTATGTTAGTTTTTGAGGCTGATCCCCAGAGTTGGATCCCATACATCAGTTTTGGTTTGATTATGGATTTGTATAGAAGAACTTTGCTTTCTAATCCTAGGCTAGAATGTCTCCCTAAAAGCCAATATAGTTTTCTATACTCTTCCCTTGAGTGGACAATTCTAGCTGAAATATGTTTTTTCCAAGTCAAGCGCCTATCTAGATGGATTCCTAGGTATTTTGCCTCATCTTTTTGCGGAATGATAGATTTATTCATGTATATTGGTGGGCATGTTTGCCTATTTAAGGTGTAGGTGACAAATATAGATTTGGTTGCATTTATCTTTAACCGCCATCTTTTAAACCAAAGATATAACATATCGAGATGAGTTTGAAGTCTTTCAGATACGACATTATGATTTACATTTGTTGAAATGATTGCAGTATCATCAGCGAAAGTTGCTATGTCATTATAAGGTGAGAGAGGCATGTCTATCATATATAATAGGAAAAGGCCTGGCCCTAGAATACTACCCTGAGGGACTCCTGCTCTAATTTGCATTAAGTTGGAGGAAGAACACCCATATTTAACAAAAAAGTGTCTATTCGATAGATAAGAGTTTAATAATTGATAAAATGTGTCTGGTAAATAGTTTTTAATTTTATAAATTAACCCTGTGTGCCAAATTTTATCAAAAGCCTGTGTTATATCAAGATATACTATTCCACAGTAAGATTTACTTTCAAATGCATCTTTAATTTTTTTAACTACCCTATGCACCTGTTCGATAGTAGAGTGTTCTTGACGAAAGCCGAATTGATATTCAGGAATTGAAGACCTTAGAGCGAAACAGTGGTAAGCCACAAAATCAAAATGTTGAGATATTGCAGTTTAAAGTTAAAAGAAAAGATATAAAACATTGGGTTTACTGCATATATTTCAAATTTGCTCACTATGTAATATCAGTAAAGGGAAAAAGTCAGCAACTATTATTTCTTTAAATAAAACATTTTTTCTACAAAAATTAGAATTTATTTTGAAAAAAATGTGGCTTACCATGTTTTTGCTAAAACTAAACTAAACGGATGATAAAAATAACTAAGATAATATAATACATCTATAACGCATCTAAAATTTCAACATCTTTATTTTTTTCACAAAAAAAAAAAAAAATAGAATCTACATAAAATGTAGCTTCACGTGTTTTTGCTTTATCTAAATTAAAACAAAATAAAGAAAAGAATGCATTACAGGTCTACCTTGTTTTAAGACATTAATTTTCCTGTATTCTCCATTAACTGTGTTTTTAACAAAAAATGATCCAATATTCTGTGATTTAAAGCAAAAGCTATACGTTCTTGAAAATTCCAAGTTTGTCTTATCAGAAAAGCGTGCTTTTTTGTTTATATTCGCCAACAGAGGCTCATAAGAATAAGTCTTTTTGACTCATTTTTGTTACTATAAATGGGTTTTTTCGGTTTGATTTTTGAATGACATCTAGTCAACCTTCTGGTGAATATATTTGCTCGTTGTTGGGCAATAATATCTTAAGCCACATGGGATACAATACTTTTGCATAAATTATTTACAAAATATTTTTACATAAAAACGTGGTAAGCCAAAAAAATAAAAAACTATAACCTATCTCAGAAGAATCTGTCGACATATTATCGTTATTTGGTACAAAGTCTTTGTCGACACAACTGTCATCACTCTCCTCAAAAAACTCAGGACTAGAACGGTTATTTTCACGAATAATTGCTCTTGAACGAAGACATAAACCAGAAGTCGACGCCATATTGATGTGGCTTACCATGCTCTTCACGTAAGAAAATGAAGTAATTTTGCCAACACCAACAACATGATTTAGCGATAGCAGCGGTATTTATTACGAAACAGTCAAAATAACTTTTTTAGTGGTTTAATATTGTTCCCGCCATATGATAAATGCAATAAAACAATTTTCGGCAAAAGTGTGGCTTACCACTGTTTCGCTCTAAGGTCTTCAATTATATTTGTTAAGTAAGGCTTTAATTCTCGGAATAAAATTTTTTCCAAGATCTTTCCCAAAATTGGAAGAAGACTAATAGGCCTATATGATGTTAATTCATTTGGATTTTTACCTGGTTTTGGTATCATTATAATTTGAGCTACTTTCCATAATGTTGGAAAGTAATTTAATTTAATTATAGCATTATAGATATTTGCAATAAAAATAAAGGCTATTTTGGGAAGTTCTTTTAATAATTTGCCTGAAATCAGATCATATCCAGGAGATTTTTTATCTTTTATATTTTTAATTTCATCAAGAACCTGCTCAAATTTGATTTTTTTAAATCTATGGGGGTCCTTATGTAATTTACTAGTTTTAATGATGATTTCATCACACTTGTATTTATTTTCATTTTCATTAAATAAGTGGTTAGCAAAAGTATCTACTTTTTCTTTCTCACCTCTAGTCCATCCCTTAGAAGTTTTTATTGGTGGAATTTGGGTTTGGGGTCTTTTTAAGGACTTAGTAGCCTTCCACAAAGAGTAATTGCTTTCTTCCCCTGGACTAAGGTTACTTAAGTATTTCTGAATACCTTTTTCTTTTTCAATTTTTAACATTTTTTTAAAATTTTTTATACATTTATTTAGAGTTTTTTTATCCGTAGGGGACCTTGTCTTTTGCCATCTCTGTCTAGCTTTGCGTTTTTCATCTATTTTGTCCTTAATTAATTGAGAACAAAGGTTTTTTGATTTTTAATATTTGCTATGGGGGTAGATTGCAAAGAAGCTTTTTGAATTATTTTTGTTAAGTTGTTTATATTATCCTCAATATCATGTTTGTCTTTTATACAAATATTGAGGTTTATATTTTTTGTTATTAAATTTCTATAGTGGTTCCAATTTGTATATCTATTGAAAAGGGGAACATTTTTTACTCTTTTATCTAATTGGGTTGATACAGTTAAAATTATAGGAGAGTGATCAGATGATAAATCCAAACTAGATTCAATATTTAAGCAATCAAGAGAAATACCTTTAAAAATACAAAAATCTAATAGATCAGGGGTTTTTTTTGGATCTGAAGGCCAGTAGGTTGGTTGACGAGTTGAAATTTCATTCAGATTTCTTTCTTGAATAGCTTGGTAAAGTTGCCTCCCTCTAGGTGTTGTCAATCTTGAGCCCCAATGGGTGTGCTTAGCGTTGAAATCTCCACCTGAGATGAATTTGTGGCCCAAGGTATTAAAAAACTGTTTAAAATGTTCACACTCAATTTTAGTACCCGGCGGGCAGTAAACTGCAGATAGTGAAAGTTTCCCTAGCCATTCATCAATTTCAATTGTTGTTGCTTGAAGATGCTTTCCGAATAGCTATTTAATTGATGGTGTTGAATATTTTTTTTAATTATAATAGCAGTTCCTCCTCTAGCTTTTCCATCCGGATGCTTAGTGACATATATATTGTATTGGGGTATTTTAATGTAGCTTCTATTAGTTATATGTGTTTCACTTATGAACATAATATCAATGTTGTTAATTATAAGAAATTTTTTGATTTCGAGCAAATGATTAAATAAACCATTTGCATTCCATATTACAATTTTAAGTGTTTTTCTATCCATTATGCCATTTTAGTTACAAGAACTGTTAGAATATCTAACATTTTGTCCATTTTAACCATCATTTTAAGCATAAAATCTTCAAGTTTATGTAAATTTGATTCTTGAACATTTACTGGTGTAGGTTTCTCTTTAGTCCATGCATTTTGTACGGGTGGGACACTCTCAATGGTCTCATTTTTGGAATTGGGGGATATTTTCTCTTTTGGTTGTTGAGATACCTTTATCCTCAAAGGTGGAAACTGTTTATTTTTTAACTCTTGATATATTGTACATCCTTTATAACTTGCTGGATGGTTTTCGCCGCAGTTAGCACATAAAGGAGTTGTATTGTTATCCTTAATTTTGCAGTCTTTTGTTAAATGTGCCATAGCACATTTCACACATTTGGGTTTTCTTGCACAAAAATTTTTTTCAAAGGTGGAAACTGTTTATTTTTTAACTCTTGATATATTGTACATCCTTTATAACTTGCTGGATGGTTTTCGCCGCAGTTAGCACATAAAGGAGTTGTATTGTTATCCTTAATTTTGCAGTCTTTTGTTAAGTGTGCCATAGCACATTTCACACATTTGGGTTTTCTTGCACAAAAATTTTTTGTGTGGCCAAAAAGTTGACAATTAAAACATTGAGGAATTTCTCTTTTAGGATATTGGTGGTTCAAATGTGACAATTGTATTAAGGATATTTTTGATATTATATATATCTTTATTACTAGGTTTAGGTTTAAGGTCTATGAAGAATAAAGGTAGAGGGTTTTTATTTTTATTTTTTATATTGTGTATATTTATTACTTCATGTCCATGATTTAGTAGTGCCTCTTGAATATCTTCGGCAGGCATTGAATGATGCATGTTCCTTAATACAACTTTAAATGGCCTATCTTTCTTTAGCTGATATGTATGGAATTGAGTGTTTTTAGATTCCAACTCTTTAATAATTGATGTATAGATATGAGGTTCATATGGTTGGATCTTAACCTCATTTTCTTTCAAACATTTTATATTAAAACAATTTGGTCCCATTTTATTTAATAGATTCATTAGCGGTTGAATATTTTCAACTCCCGCTACAAAGATCTGAGGAGGTTTTACTGCTTTTCCAGTTGTTTTTTTATTTACAGTTTCAACCTGAAGATTTTCAAAACGATTTGCTGTTTTTACATTTGGATTGTTTAACCAATATGATTCAGTAGTTTGCTGTTTACATTTCTATTATTAGATTTTTCAAAATTGTCCTCTTTATTTTGTAAATTTTCAAGAGAATAAAAAGTTTTCCTTTTTTTATTCCCATGTCTATTTACCGTTGACCATCCTATTTCATTTTCCAATTCCTCTTCGTCCGTGAGATATACAATTGCATTGTCAGAAGTTTTCGAATTTTGCAATTTAGTGTCTACTTCCTGTTTATCAGATGTAATTTCAGGGCAAGGATTTCCTAAGATCTTGCTTTTTATTTCTTGAAGATCTTTTGTGAGGTTTTTTATCACCTCTTTTAAATGACTATTTTCATTTTTTAAGATTTCATTTTCAGATAATGTTTCTAATTCATTATTTGAATTTTCAGTGATTTCCCTATTTACATCCTTCTTACACACATCTTCCATTTGAGATTTGAGCGGCGGGGTTCTCTGTAATTTTGTCCCTTGGAAAGGGTATATTGACTCCTTATCCAAGTTCATGCCGACTCATATTATAATAAAATAAAAACAATAATTATTCCTATAATCTATTTAATTAACTATTTACTTATTGTAAAGAAACAAAAATATACAAATATATACATTTATATTTATAAAAGGTGTGTACAAGGGAAGGATATGGGGGGGAGGTGAGAGGATAAATTTTCTTCACACAGCCCTGGCTCTTAGGAGATAAAGCCTTGGAAAAATTAAAGATAAACTAAAATTAAAAATAAATAAAATCTTTAACTAGGATTTGGAATAAGGCGATTTAAGGATAAAAATCTAAAATAAGAAAGTATTTAACTAACAATCCTATTATTTAGCAAGAAAATTATAGAAAAAATATATAAAATTTTTATAAAAACACAACAAAATTGTCAAAATTTGAATTCAGTTTGTTTCATTTAAGTAAATATACATATATACATGCTTAGTGAATCAGATCTCACCAAAATTGGCAGACTTGAAACAAAAAAAGCTAGAAGGTCCCACAAATCCACTTCGGGAGCAGGAATCCGATTTAACACATCCAATCTATTCGAGAGCTACTCACTGAATTCTACATCATCACTAGAATTAACAGATAAACGGATTTACAAAATTAAAAAATGTTTTTTTTTATTATTATTCTACATAAATAGCTTTTAAAAATGTACAATACTTACTGTTGATATTGAGGAGTCATCTTCTGAACACAATGGTTGGTTTTTTTCATCTTTTTGGATGGCATGATTAAAAAACAAAAAATCAAATCAAAAACAAAAAAATTTGAAAATTACACTCAGGTAGCAAGCGCGCTAATATGTTCACTTGATGAGATGCAGAGAGCAAATGGTAACTGAATGAAATTGTGGGTGCCGTTTAAGTCGAACAAAGGGGTGTGTCAAAATAGGCAACCAATCAGAAGACCCCTTAAGTAAAAATAACAAGAGTGGGGTTCGAACCTTTTTTCTACCTCGCTATTATATATTTTTTCCAATATTTTGATTTTCTTATTTTTTTTAATCTCTCTTTGCAAAGATAAAATTATAAATTTCTAATGATTTTATATTTAATTATTAAAAAGTCATAATTATAATTATTAAAAAAGTGAAAATTGTTCATAAAATAGCCTTTTAATCTATGTTTAAAAAATGTACATAATATTTTTACTATCTCGCCAGATAAGGCTGAGAAAAATGTCTATGTGTATATGTGTATGTAGACAAGTGTAGGCAAAAACGGTTTTAGCTAGAATAATGAAATTTGGTATACGGGCATTATTCAAAATTCGTAGTTTTTGATCAACTTTTGAGAAATGTAGCTCAACCGGAAGAGGGTCAATACCTACAACGTTTTGATGTTTTTTTTCCTTTAAAGTGACCGTAAAAATAAAGAAATATGTGAGAAAATTTTTCCACGTGATTAAAAATTGTAAAAAACTGCTATATATAGAATTTCAGCTTGATTGAATCGCTGAAAGGACCGGAATTAATTTTCAAACACTGCAAATCATGTGCCATTAACAAAAAGCCAAACATGCGCTGGTTTAATAAAAATTATTTATTGATTTTAATTTATAATTAATTAAATTTAATTTAAATATAATATATTGTAACATATTCGCATGAATATGCTACTTTTTATAAACAAAGATGCAGAAAATTCTAGAAAGATATTTCTAAAAAACTTAAAAAAATTTAACAGGTAGAAAAAAGTGACTTAGAGAAAATATTTTCTAAAAACATTTTCTAAAATATTTTATAAAAACAAATATTTCCTTAATACTATTATAAAAAATCATCAAATAATAACATTTGTTTTCTTAAAGTGAAATATATACATGGATATTATCTATTTTCAAAGGTTTGAAAAAGTCCTTTTGTATTGGTTTGACCTTTTTTTCATTCTTCTACAAGTAAACAAAATTCAATTGTTAAAGAACAAGGAACCAAGTTAGCAAAAAAATAGTTTCATCGATATTTCAGATACCTGAATATTTTTATTCTTGAAAAATGATTTTAAAAATTAATATATAAATATTATATTATTTAATATAATATAATAATATACGATAAAAAAATAGTCCTGAAATATGAATTTATTCGTATTTAGGATCAAAAATGAAAAAACATTATATATAATACATACATTTATCCCTCGTAATTAAAAAAGTAGATTTTTCAATAAAATATTTGTAAATAATTACTCTTTTTCTATGAATACAGTGAAAATAATTAAGTTATCGGGGATCTATGTATTAATTTGTGTTTAGAATGAGAAAATGTAGAAAATCATATATAATACATAAATTTATCCCTTGTATATAAAAATGTAGATTTTTCCGTATAATATTAGTAAAAAATTACGCTTTATCTATGAATTCAATGAAAATAATTAATATAACGATGAAATATGACTTGATTCGTGTTTAGAATCCGAAATGGAAGAAAATGATAAATTTATTATTAAAAATACATTACTGATAGGGTTCCGCGACTCCAGAAAGTTTGAAGACCACTGATGTATAGGAAAGAAATAATTTTTACATTACAACCCATTTTCTCTCAATCTTATTTGAAATATATTATTATATCAATATTAAATCTTTAAATATATATTTGAAAATATAATTTATGAATTTATTTTTTCGTACTTGTCAAAATGAACGAATTTAATATTTATTTAAAAAAAATTTCATTTTTTAATTTTACAGTAAAAATTATGAAAGGTCATCGTAGGATGACCCTCCGTATTGGGCATAAAAAAATAATTATTCATCAAAAATATCAATAATATATTTTTTTAATATTTTTATGATGTAAAATGAACGAATTTATTAATTATTTAAAAAAAATTTCATTTTTTAATTTTACAGTAAAAATTATGAAAGGTCATCGTAGGATAACCCTCCGTTTTCGGCATAAAAAAATAAATATTCATCAGAAATATCAATAATATATTTTTTTAATATTTTTATGATGTAAAATGAACGAATTTATTAATTATTTAAAAAAAATTTCATTTTTTAATTTTACAGTAAAAATTATGAAAGGTCATCGTAGGATGATGACCCTCCGTTTTCGGCATAAAAAAATAATTATTCATCAGAAATATCAATAATATTTTTTTTTAATATTTTTATGATGTTAAATGAACGAATTTATTAATTATTTAAAAAAAATTTCATTTTTTAATTTTACAGTAAAAATTATGAAAGGTCATCGTAGGATAACCCTCCGTTTTCGGCATAAAAAAATAAATATTCATCAGAAATATCAATAATATATTTTTTTAATATTTTTATGATGTAAAATGAACGAATTTATTAATTATTTAAAAAAAATTTCATTTTTTAATTTTACAGTAAAAATTATGAAAGGTCATCGTAGGATGACCCTCCGTTTTCGGCATAAAAAAATAATTATTTTATGATGTAAAATGAACGAATTTATTATTTATTTTTAAAAATTTCTTTTTTTAATTTTACCGTCAAAGTTATGAAAGGTTGGCCGACGATAACCCTCGGTTTTCGGCATAAAAAAATAATTATTCATCAGAAATATCAATAATATTCTTTTTTAATATTTTTCTGATATTAAATTGAACGAATTTATTATTTTTTTATTAAAAATTTCATTTTTTAATTTTATCTTAAAAATTATGAAAGGTCATCGTAGGATGACCCTCCGTTTTCGGCATAAAAAAATAATTATTCATCAGAAATATCAATAATATTTTTTTTTAATATTTTTAAGATGTTAAATGAACGAATTTATTAATTATTTAAAAATAATTTCATTTTTTAATTTTACAGTAAAAATTATGAAAGGTCATCGTAGGATAACCCTCCGTTTTCGGCATAAAAAAATAATTATTCATCAGAAATATCAATAATATAATTTTTTAATATTTTTATGATGTAAAATGAACGAATTTATTATTTATTTAAAAAAAATTTCATTTTTTAATTTTACAGTAAAAATTATGAAAGGTCATCGTAGGAAGCCCTCCGTTTTCGGCATAAAAAAATAATTATTCATCAGAAATATCAATAATATTCTTTTTTAATATTTATATGATGTTAAATTGAACGAATTTATTATTTTTTTATTATAAATTTCATTTTTTAATTTTATCTTAAAAATTATTAAAGGTCATCGTAGGATGATGACCCTCCGTTTTCGGCATAAAAAAATAATTATTTTATGATGTAAAATGAACGAATTTATTATTTATTTTTAAAAATTTCTTTTGTTAATTTTATCGTCAAAGTTATGAAAGGTTGGCCGACGATAACCCTCGGTTTTCGGCATAAAAAAATAATTATTCATCAGAAATATCAATAATATTTTTTTTTAATATTTTTATGATGTTAAATGAACGAATTTATTAATTATTTAAAAAAAATTTCATTTTTTAATTTTACAGTAAAAATTATGAAAGGTCATCGTAGGATGACCCTCCGTTTTCGGCATAAAAATATAAATATTCATCAGAAATATCAATAATATTTTTTTTTAATATTTTTATGATGTTAAATGAACGAATTTATTAATTATTTAAAAAAAATTTCATTTTTTAATTTTACAGTAAAAATTATGAAAGGTCATCGTAGGATAACCCTCCGATTTCGGCATAAAAAAATAATTATTCATCAGAAATATCAATAATATATTTTTTTAATATTTTTATTATGTAAAATAAACGAATTTATTATTTTTTTATTAAAAATTTCATTTTTTAATTTTATCTTAAAAATTATGAAAGGTCATCGTAGGATGATGACCCTCCGTTTTCGGCATAAAAAAATAATTATTTTATGATGTAAAATGAACGAATTTATTATTTATTTTTAAAAATTTCTTTTTTTAATTTTATCGTCAAAGTTATGAAAGGTTGGCCGACGATAACCCTCGGTTTTCGGCATAAAAAAATAATTATTCATCAGAAATATCAATAATATATTTTTTTAATATTTTTATGATGTAAAATGAACGAATTTATTAATTATTTAAAAAAAATTTCATTTTTTAATTTTACAGTAAAAATTATGAAAGGTCATCGTAGGATGATGACCCTCCGTTTTCGGCATAAAAAAATAATTATTCATCAGAAATATCAATAATATTTTTTTTTAATATTTTTATGATGTTAAATGAACGAATTTATTAATTATTTAAAAAAAATTTCATTTTTTAATTTTACAGTAAAAATTATGAAAGGTCATCGTAGGATAACCCTCCGTTTTCGGCATAAAAAAATAAATATTCATCAGAAATATCAATAATATATTTTTTTAATATTTTTATGATGTAAAATGAACGAATTTATTAATTATTTAAAAAAAATTTCATTTTTTAATTTTACAGTAAAAATTATGAAAGGTCATCGTAGGATGATGACCCTCCGTTTTCGGCATAAAAAAATAATTATTCATCAGAAATATCAATAATATTTTTTTTTAATATTTTTATGATGTTAAATGAACGAATTTATTAATTATTTAAAAAAAATTTCATTTTTTAATTTTACAGTAAAAATTATGAAAGGTCATCGTAGGATAACCCTCCGTTTTCGGCATAAAAAAATAAATATTCATCAGAAATATCAATAATATATTTTTTTAATATTTTTATGATGTAAAATGAACGAATTTATTAATTATTTAAAAAAAATTTCATTTTTTAATTTTACAGTAAAAATTATGAAAGGTCATCGTAGGATGACCCTCCGTTTTCGGCATAAAAAAATAAATATTCATCAGAAATATCAATAATATATTTTTTTAATATTTTTATGATGTAAAATGAACGAATTTATTATTTATTTAAAAAAAATTTCATTTTTTAATTTTACAGTAAAAATTATGAAAGGTCATCGTAGGATGATGACCCTCCGTTTTCGGCATAAAAAAATAATTATTTTATGATGTAAAATGAACGAATTTATTATTTATTTTTAAAAATTTCTTTTTTTAATTTTACCGTCAAAGTTATGAAAGGTTGGCCGACGATAACCCTCGGTTTTCTGCATAAAAAAATAATTATTCATCAGAAATATCAATAATAAATTTTTTTAATATTTTTATGATGTAAAATGAACGAATTTATTATTTATTTAAAAAAATTTCATTTTTTAATTTTACAGTAAAAATTATGAAAGGTCATCGTAGGATGACCCTCCGTTTTCGGCATAAAAAAATAATTATTCATCAGAAATATCAATAATATTTTTTTTTAATATTTTTAAGATGTTAAATGAACGAATTTATTAATTATTTAAAAATAATTTCATTTTTTAATTTTACAGTAAAAATTATGAAAGGTCATCGTAGGATAACCCTCCGTTTTCGGCATAAAAAAATAATTATTCATCAGAAATATCAATAATATAATTTTTTAATATTTTTATGATGTAAAATGAACGAATTTATTATTTATTTAAAAAAAATTTCATTTTTTAATTTTACAGTAAAAATTATGAAAGGTCATCGTAGGAAGCCCTCCGTTTTCGGCATAAAAAAATAATTATTCATCAGAAATATCAATAATATTCTTTTTTAATATTTATATGATGTTAAATTGAACGAATTTATTATTTTTTTATTAAAAATTTTATTTTTTAATTTTATCTTAAAAATTATTAAAGGTCATCGTAGGATGATGACCCTCCGTTTTCGGCATAAAAAAATAATTATTTTATGATGTAAAATGAACGAATTTATTATTTATTTTTAAAAATTTCTTTTTTTAATTTTATCGTCAAAGTTATGAAAGGTTGGCCGACGATAACCCTCGGTTTTCGGCATAAAAAAATAATTATTCATCAGAAATATCAATAATATTTTTTTTTAATATTTTTATGATGTTAAATGAACGAATTTATTAATTATTTAAAAAAAATTTCATTTTTTAATTTTACAGTAAAAATTATGAAAGGTCATCGTAGGATGACCCTCCGTTTTCGGCATAAAAATATAAATATTCATCAGAAATATCAATAATATTTTTTTTTAATATTTTTATGATGTTAAATGAACGAATTTATTAATTATTTAAAAAAAATTTCATTTTTTAATTTTACAGTAAAAATTATGAAAGGTCATCGTAGGATAACCCTCCGATTTCGGCATAAAAAAATAATTATTCATCAGAAATATCAATAATATATTTTTTTAATATTTTTATTATGTAAAATAAACGAATTTATTATTTTTTTATTAAAAATTTCATTTTTTAATTTTATCTTAAAAATTATGAAAGGTCATCGTAGGATGATGACCCTCCGTTTTCGGCATAAAAAAATAATTATTTTATGATGTAAAATGAACGAATTTATTATTTATTTTTAAAAATTTCTTTTTTTAATTTTACCGTCAAAGTTATGAAAGGTTGGCCGACGATAACCCTCGGTTTTCGGCATAAAAAAATAATTATTCATCAGAAATATCAATAATAAATTTTTTTAATATTTTTATGTTGTAAAATGAACGAATTTTTTATTTATTTAAAAAAATTTCATTTTTTAATTTTACAGTAAAAATTATGAAAGGTCATCGTAGGATGACCCTCCGTTTTCGGCATAAAAAAATAATTATTCATCAGAAATATCAATAATATTTTTTTTTAATATTTTTAAGATGTTAAATGAACGAATTTATTAATTATTTAAAAATAATTTCATTTTTTAATTTTACAGTAAAAATTATGAAAGGTCATCGTAGGATAACCCTCCGTTTTCGGCATAAAAAAATAATTATTCATCAGAAATATCAATAATATAATTTTTTAATATTTTTATGATGTAAAATGAACGAATTTATTATTTATTTAAAAAAAATTTCATTTTTTAATTTTACAGTAAAAATTATGAAAGGTCATCGTAGGATGACCCTCCGTTTTCGGCATAAAAAAATAATTATTCATCAGAAATATCAATAATATTCTTTTTTAATATTTATATGATGTTAAATTGAACGAATTTATTATTTTTTTATTATAAATTTCATTTTTTAATTTTATCTTAAAAATTATTAAAGGTCATCGTAGGATGATGACCCTCCGTTTTCGGCATAAAAAAATAATTATTTTATGATGTAAAATGAACGAATTTATTATTTATTTTTAAAAATTTCTTTTTTTAATTTTATCGTCAAAGTTATGAAAGGTTGGCCGACGATAACCCTCGGTTTTCGGCATAAAAAAATAATTATTCATCAGAAATATCAATAATATTTGTTTTTAATATTTTTATGATGTTAAATGAACGAATTTATTAATTATTTAAAAAAAATTTCATTTTTTAATTTTACAGTAAAAATTATGAAAGGTCATCGTAGGATGACCCTCCGTTTTCGGCATAAAAATATAAATATTCATCAGAAATATCAATAATATTTTTTTTTAATATTTTTATGATGTTAAATGAACGAATTTATTAATTATTTAAAAAAAATTTCATTTTTTAATTTTACAGTAAAAATTATGAAAGGTCATCGTAGGATAACCCTCCGATTTCGGCATAAAAAAATAATTATTCATCAGAAATATCATTAATATATTTTTTTAATATTTTTATGATGTAAAATGAACGAATTTATTATTTATTTAAAAAAAATTTCATTTTTTAATTTTACAGTAAAAATTATGAAAGGTCATCGTAGGATGACCCTCCGTTTTCGGCATAAAAAAATAAATATTCATCAGAAATATCAATAATATATTTTTTTAATATTTTTATGATGTAAAATGAACGAATTTATTATTTATTTAAAAAAAATTTCATTTTTTAATTTTACAGTAAAAATTATGAAAGGTCATCGTAGGATGATGACCCTCCGTTTTCGGCATAAAAAAATAATTATTTTATGATGTAAAATGAACGAATTTATTATTTATTTTTAAAAATTTCTTTTTTTAATTTTACCGTCAAAGTTATGAAAGGTTGGCCGACGATAACCCTCGGTTTTCTGCATAAAAAAATAATTATTCATCAGAAATATCAATAATAAATTTTTTTAATATTTTTATGATGTAAAATGAACGAATTTATTATTTATTTAAAAAAATTTCATTTTTTAATTTTACAGTAAAAATTATGAAAGGTCATCGTAGGATAACCCTCCGTTTTCGGCATAAAAAAATAATTATTCATCAGAAATATCAATAATATAATTTTTTAATATTTTTATGATGTAAAATGAACGAATTTATTATTTATTTAAAAAAAATTTCATTTTTTAATTTTACAGTAAAAATTATGAAAGGTCATCGTAGGAAGCCCTCCGTTTTCGGCATAAAAAAATAATTATTCATCAGAAATATCAATAATATTCTTTTTTAATATTTATATGATGTTAAATTGAACGAATTTATTATTTTTTTATTAAAAATTTTATTTTTTAATTTTATCTTAAAAATTATTAAAGGTCATCGTAGGATGATGACCCTCCGTTTTCGGCATAAAAAAATAATTATTTTATGATGTAAAATGAACGAATTTATTATTTATTTTTAAAAATTTCTTTTTTTAATTTTATCGTCAAAGTTATGAAAGGTTGGCCGACGATAACCCTCGGTTTTCGGCATAAAAAAATAATTATTCATCAGAAATATCAATAATATTTTTTTTTAATATTTTTATGATGTTAAATGAACGAATTTATTAATTATTTAAAAAAAATTTCATTTTTTAATTTTACAGTAAAAATTATGAAAGGTCATCGTAGGATGACCCTCCGTTTTCGGCATAAAAATATAAATATTCATCAGAAATATCAATAATATTTTTTTTTAATATTTTTATGATGTTAAATGAACGAATTTATTAATTATTTAAAAAAAATTTCATTTTTTAATTTTACAGTAAAAATTATGAAAGGTCATCGTAGGATAACCCTCCGATTTCGGCATAAAAAAATAATTATTCATCAGAAATATCAATAATATATTTTTTTAATATTTTTATGATGTAAAATAAACGAATTTATTATTTTTTTATTAAAAATTTCATTTTTTAATTTTATCTTAAAAATTATGAAAGGTCATCGTAGGATGATGACCCTCCGTTTTCGGCATAAAAAAATAATTATTTTATGATGTAAAATGAACGAATTTATTATTTATTTTTAAAAATTTCTTTTTTTAATTTTACCGTCAAAGTTATGAAAGGTTGGCCGACGATAACCCTCGGTTTTCGGCATAAAAAAATAATTATTCATCAGAAATATCAATAATAAATTTTTTTAATATTTTTATGATGTAAAATGAACGAATTTTTTATTTATTTAAAAAAATTTCATTTTTTAATTTTACAGTAAAAATTATGAAAGGTCATCGTAGGATGACCCTCCGTTTTCGGCATAAAAAAATAATTATTCATCAGAAATATCAATAATATTTTTTTTTAATATTTTTAAGATGTTAAATGAACGAATTTATTAATTATTTAAAAATAATTTCATTTTTTAATTTTACAGTAAAAATTATGAAAGGTCATCGTAGGATAACCCTCCGTTTTCGGCATAAAAAAATAATTATTCATCAGAAATATCAATAATATAATTTTTTAATATTTTTATGATGTAAAATGAACGAATTTATTATTTATTTAAAAAAAATTTCATTTTTTAATTTTACAGTAAAAATTATGAAAGGTCATCGTAGGATGATGACCCTCCGTTTTCGGCATAAAAAAATAATTATTCATCAGAAATATCAATAATATAATTTTTTAATATTTTTATGATGTTAAATGAACGAATTTATTAATTATTTAAAAAAAATTTCATTTTTTAATTTTACAGTAAAAATTATGAAAGGTCATCGTAGGATAACCCTCCGATTTCGGCATAAAAAAATAATTATTCATCAGAAATATCATTAATATATTTTTTTAATATTTTTATGATGTAAAATGAACGAATTTATTATTTATTTAAAAAAAATTTCATTTTTTAATTTTACAGTAAAAATTATGAAAGGTCATCGTAGGATGACCCTCCGTTTTCGGCATAAAAAAATAAATATTCATCAGAAATATCAATAATATATTTTTTTAATATTTTTATGATGTAAAATGAACGAATTTATTATTTATTTAAAAAAAATTTCATTTTTTAATTTTACAGTAAAAATTATGAAAGGTCATCGTAGGATGATGACCCTCCGTTTTCGGCATAAAAAAATAATTATTTTATGATGTAAAATGAACGAATTTATTATTTATTTTTAAAAATTTCTTTTTTTAATTTTACCGTCAAAGTTATGAAAGGTTGGCCGACGATAACCCTCGGTTTTCTGCATAAAAAAATAATTATTCATCAGAAATATCAATAATAAATTTTTTTAATATTTTTATGATGTAAAATGAACGAATTTATTATTTATTTAAAAAAATTTCATTTTTTAATTTTACAGTAAAAATTATGAAAGGTCATCGTAGGATGACCCTCCGTTTTCGGCATAAAAATATAAATATTCATCAGAAATATCAATAATATTTTTTTTTAATATTTTTATGATGTTAAATGAACGAATTTATTAATTATTTAAAAAAAATTTCATTTTTTAATTTTACAGTAAAAATTATGAAAGGTCATCGTAGGATAACCCTCCGATTTCGGCATAAAAAAATAATTATTCATCAGAAATATCAATAATATATTTTTTTAATATTTTTATTATGTAAAATAAACGAATTTATTATTTTTTTATTAAAAATTTCATTTTTTAATTTTATCTTAAAAATTATGAAAGGTCATCGTAGGATGATGACCCTCCGTTTTCGGCATAAAAAAATAATTATTTTATGATGTAAAATGAACGAATTTATTATTTATTTTTAAAAATTTCTTTTTTTAATTTTACCGTCAAAGTTATGAAAGGTTGGCCGACGATAACCCTCGGTTTTCGGCATAAAAAAATAATTATTCATCAGAAATATCAATAATAAATTTTTTTAATATTTTTATGATGTAAAATGAACGAATTTTTTATTTATTTAAAAAAATTTCATTTTTTAATTTTACAGTAAAAATTATGAAAGGTCATCGTAGGATGACCCTCCGTTTTCGGCATAAAAAAATAATTATTCATCAGAAATATCAATAATATTTTTTTTTAATATTTTTAAGATGTTAAATGAACGAATTTATTAATTATTTAAAAATAATTTCATTTTTTAATTTTACAGTAAAAATTATGAAAGGTCATCGTAGGATAACCCTCCGTTTTCGGCATAAAAAAATAATTATTCATCAGAAATATCAATAATATAATTTTTTAATATTTTTATGATGTAAAATGAACGAATTTATTATTTATTTAAAAAAAATTTCATTTTTTAATTTTACAGTAAAAATTATGAAAGGTCATCGTAGGATGACCCTCCGTTTTCGGCATAAAAAAATAATTATTCATCAGAAATATCAATAATATTCTTTTTTAATATTTATATGATGTTAAATTGAACGAATTTATTATTTTTTTATTATAAATTTCATTTTTTAATTTTATCTTAAAAATTATTAAAGGTCATCGTAGGATGATGACCCTCCGTTTTCGGCATAAAAAAATAATTATTTTATGATGTAAAATGAACGAATTTATTATTTATTTTTAAAAATTTCTTTTTTTAATTTTATCGTCAAAGTTATGAAAGGTTGGCCGACGATAACCCTCGGTTTTCGGCATAAAAAAATAATTATTCATCAGAAATATCAATAATATTTGTTTTTAATATTTTTATGATGTTAAATGAACGAATTTATTAATTATTTAAAAAAAATTTCATTTTTTAATTTTACAGTAAAAATTATGAAAGGTCATCGTAGGATGACCCTCCGTTTTCGGCATAAAAATATAAATATTCATCAGAAATATCAATAATATTTTTTTTTAATATTTTTATGATGTTAAATGAACGAATTTATTAATTATTTAAAAAAAATTTCATTTTTTAATTTTACAGTAAAAATTATGAAAGGTCATCGTAGGATAACCCTCGGATTTCGGCATAAAAAAATAATTATTCATCAGAAATATCATTAATATATTTTTTTAATATTTTTATGATGTAAAATGAACGAATTTATTATTTATTTAAAAAAAATTTCATTTTTTAATTTTATCTTAAAAATTATGAAAGGTCATCGTAGGATAACCCTCCGATTTCGGCATAAAAAAATAATTATTCATCAGAAATATCATTAATATATTTTTTTAATATTTTTATGATGTAAAATGAACGAATTTATTATTTATTTAAAAAAAATTTCATTTTTTAATTTTACAGTAAAAATTATGAAAGGTCATCGTAGGATGACCCTCCGTTTTCGGCATAAAAAAATAATTATTTTATGATGTAAAATGAACGAATTTATTATTTATTTTTAAAAATTTCATTTTTTAATTTTACAGTAAAAATTATGAAAGGTCATCGTAGGATGACCCTCCGTTTTCGGCATAAAAAAATAATTATTCATCAGAAATATCAATAATATATTTTTTTAATATTTTTATGATGTTAAATTGAACGAATTTATTATTTTTTTATTAAAAATTTTATTTTTTAATTTTATCTTAAAAATTATGAAAGGTCATCGTAGGATGATGACCCTCCGTTTTCGGCATAAAAAAATAATTATTTTATGATGTAAAATGAACGAATTTATTATTTATTTAAAAAAATTTCATTTTTTAATTTTACAGTAAAAATTATGAAAGGTCATCGTAGGATGACCCTCCGTTTTCGGCATAAAAAAATAATTATTCATCAGAAATATCAATAATATTTGTTTTTAATATTTTTATGATGTTAAATGAACGAATTTATTAATTATTTAAAAAAAATTTCATTTTTTAATTTTACAGTAAAAATTATGAAAGGTCATCGTAGGATAACCCTCCGTTTTCGGCATAAAAAAATAATTATTCATCAGAAATATCAATAATATATTTTTTTAATATTTTTATTATGTAAAATAAACGAATTTATTATTTTTTTATTAAAAATTTCATTTTTTATTTTTATCTTAAAAATTATGAAAGGTCATCGTAGGATGATGACCCTCCGTTTTCGGCATAAAAAAATAATTATTTTATTATGTAAAATGAACGAATTTATTATTTATTTTTAAAAATTTCTTTTTTTAATTTTACAGTAAAAATTATGATAGGTCATCGTAGGATGACCCTCCGTTTTCGGCATAAAAAAATAATTATTCATCAGAAATATCAATAATATTCTTTTTTAATATTTTTCTGATGTTAAATTGAACGAATTTATTATTTTTTTATTAAAAATTTCATTTTTTAATTTTATCTTAAAAATTATGAAAGGTCATCGTAGGATGATGACCCTCCGTTTTCGGCATAAAAAAATAATTATTTTATGATGTAAAATGAACGAATTTATTATTTATTTTTAAAAATTTCTTTTTTTAATTTTATCGTCAAAGTTATGAAAGGTTGGCCGACGATAACCCTCGGTTTTCGGCATAAAAAAATAATTATTCATCAGAAATATCAATAATATTTGTTTTTAATATTTTTATGATGTTAAATGAACGAATTTATTAATTATTTAAAAAAAATTTCATTTTTTAATTTTACAGTAAAAATTATGAAAGGTCATCGTAGGATGACCCTCCGTTTTCGGCATAAAAATATAAATATTCATCAGAAATATCAATAATATTTTTTTTTAATATTTTTATGATGTTAAATGAACGAATTTATTAATTATTTAAAAAAAATTTCATTTTTTAATTTTACAGTAAAAATTATGAAAGGTCATCGTAGGATAACCCTCCGTTTTCGGCATAAAAAAATAAATATTCATCAGAAATATCAATAATATATTTTTTTAATATTTTTATGATGTAAAATGAACGAATTTATTAATTATTTAAAAAAAATTTCATTTTTTAATTTTACAGTAAAAATTATGAAAGGTCATCGTAGGATGACCCTCCGTTTTCGGCATAAAAAAATAAATATTCATCAGAAATATCAATAATATATTTTTTTAATATTTTTATGATGTAAAATGAACGAATTTATTATTTATTTAAAAAAAATTTCATTTTTTAATTTTACAGTAAAAATTATGAAAGGTCATCGTAGGATGATGACCCTCCGTTTTCGGCATAAAAAAATAATTATTTTATGATGTAAAATGAACGAATTTATTATTTATTTTTAAAAATTTCTTTTTTTAATTTTACAGTAAAAATTATGAAAGGTCATCGTAGGATGACCCTCCGTTTTCGGCATAAAAAAATAATTATTCATCAGAAATATCAATAATATATTTTTTTAATATTTTTATGATGTTAAATTGAACGAATTTATTATTTTTTTATTAAAAATTTTATTTTTTAATTTTATCTTAAAAATTATGAAAGGTCATCGTAGGATGATGACCCTCCGTTTTCGGCATAAAAAAATAATTATTTTATGATGTAAAATGAGCGAATTTATTATTTATTTAAAAAAATTTCATTTTTTAATTTTACAGTAAAAATTATGAAAGGTCATCGTAGGATGACCCTCCGTTTTCGGCATAAAAAAATAATTATTCATCAGAAATATCAATAATATTCTTTTTTAATATTTTTCTGATGTTAAATTGAACGAATTTATTATTTTTTTATTAAAAATTTCATTTTTTAATTTTATCTTAAAAATTATGAAAGGTCATCGTAGGATGACCCTCCGTTTTCGGCATAAAAAAATAATTATTCATCAGTAATATCAATAATATATTTTTTTAATATTTTTATTATGTAAAATAAACGAATTTATTATTTTTTTATTAAAAATTTCATTTTTTATTTTTATCTTAAAAATTATGAAAGGTCATCGTAGGATGATGACCCTCCGTTTTCGGCATAAAAAAATAATTATTTTATTATGTAAAATGAACGAATTTATTATTTATTTTTAAAAATTTCTTTTTTTAATTTTACAGTAAAAATTATGATAGGTCATCGTAGGATGACCCTCCGTTTTCGGCATAAAAAAATAATTATTCATCAGAAATATCAATAATATTCTTTTTTAATATTTTTCTGATGTTAAATTGAACGAATTTATTATTTTTTTATTAAAAATTTCATTTTTTAATTTTATCTTATAAATTATGAAAGGTCATCGTAGGATGATGACCCTCCGTTTTCGGCATAAAAAAATAATTATTTTATGATGTAAAATGAACGAATTTATTATTTATTTTTAAAAATTTCTTTTTTTAATTTTACCGTCAAAATTATGAAAGTTTGGCCAACATAAAAAATACTTATGAACTATAGACGGATGAAGTATTATGAGATATAATTGCGGCTTAAGGCTAAATCGTTCAATATTAATTAATATATTTTCATTATGACAACCACAAATTCAAAATTTCTGTTCACTAATTATTTGTAGACTTTAGTAAAATATATATATATAAATTGTTTTGTTTCATATGAAATATTTTTATATCATTCCAAAGCTTTAATAAATGCTTTCTATTTTATAGAATATTTTAAAAAAATTAACAAAATATAAATTAAGAAAAACTCAAATGCCAGTCTTCCATTTAACCCCTAAAAAATGTAATTTTTTTTTATTTTATTTATAATCAAGATTTTGGATGGATTATTTCTTTGAAATTTAATCATGATGAAAAAAAATAAAAATTAAGATGGTTTCAGACCAAATGATAAATTATCCAAAAAGGGAAATAACTATTACCAATTATTAATTAGTATTTTGCAATTTTAATATTAATATTGAAATTGTAACGTTTAAAATTACGCGCTCGAGCTTCCCTCTGGTGACGAGTGACTGTCGATTGTTGCCAAACTCACTTTTTACCGACCGACGATAGTAAGCGAGGTATTGTTTTCACACCAAATTTCACATGTTGTGATTTTTACATATCTCCACGAATCATGCATTTTCTAAACAGAAAAAAGTATTTTTAGCATGATGTCTGTCCGTCCGTCTGTCCGTCCGTATAGATGTGTACAGCCTGAACGGCTAAACCGATTTTGATGAAATTTGGTATATTTACTTAATGCATCAGTGGGATGAATTGATCAACTTTTGGTGCAAATCCGTGAACCGGAAGTGGTAGTATTAGCGATCGACGATAGGAAGGGAAGGGTTATTTTCACACCAAATTACACATGAGGAGATTTTTTTATATATTACCACGAATCATGTACTTTGTATTGGTTTTATCCTCGGGAAAATCATATTTATTAGTTTTTTCTTGATTTAAATTTATATGACGTCATCCAGCCATTCATGACGTCACAGCCTGGTTTTACATATTGTATAAAAACTTAAATATTATTTAGTAGTTTAAAAATTAGTTCAATTATCGTATAATAGAAGGCGTAACTAATTTCCGTCTTCTTCATCTAGAATGAGCTCCTTGAGGCTTCATTCACTTGATTTTTGATATCTTGTCGTTTCGGACGTCTTCGTCACTCTCTCGTTATTTCGTATAATTCGTCGGAAGCCATCTTTTCATTTCGTTTTCTCTCTCTCGTATTTAATTCATCTCGTATTGGCTTCATATTTCTTCGTTTTTGTATTTAAATTTCATTTGATTAAAATCCTTCGTAATTATCCAATTCGTAACAAATAGTACCTTTGGATAATTAACTTGTAATTTCTAATTCGTAACAAATAGAACGATTAGATCATAATTTATCATTTTGTCGTTTCTATCTCGTAATATATTTATAACACGAGCTGTGTTCAATTATCGAAACTACCTCAGATTAAAGGTATTTATAAATATATATATTTTCTTATAATATTTCGAATTGTTAATGTTTCAAATAAAATATTAATTTTTCAAATATTCTTGTATATAATAATCATATTTTCGTTAAATATAATTGTATATAATAATCTTATTTTCGTTAAATATAATTGTATATAAAACCTATTTTTCTTGTCTTTGATTTATTATAGATATTAATATATATAATTTTTCGTGGTCTTTTACCCGCTAACAATTTAAGGGGAAAATTGGCGAACTCCTGCAAATCTTTGTATTTATTTATTATAGAAATCTTATTTCTACAAGGGATGAAGAGAAGTTTCCACATGGACCATTTTTGAAATAAATATCCCCATCTAATCCATATTTCAGAAACCCGGAAATTCTCTTAAAACAGGAAAATTCCTATACACATATAAATATATACATATATTATAAATAAATTAAAATTAAAAATATTTATGTTATATGCCTATATGTTTTTTATTACATTAATAGATATATTAAAATTATTTAAAATTGTTTCTGTAGCTGGAAATTAATTTACTTCAAACCGTCGGTCGGTTCGGACCTGGCCACAGGTCAACTTATTTTTTTCTGCGTTGCCGATGTCTCTGTTAAGCTTATCGTTTTCTCTCTTTTGAATTTAGAAATTTAAAATATCTTATCATCTCTAAAGTATATATATGGACAAGCCGTTGATTAAATAAAATATTGTTCAGCCTGTCGGACCACCTGTGCCACTAATGAAGGAGTTAAAAAAAAGAATTCTCAACTCTTTCACACGGGGAATAAAACAAATTATTTGGGAAAGGAACCCTTAAATATACTTCACCAAAGAGTGCAGTACGTTTGACTATTAGCGCTTAGGAGAATCACGTTGAACATCCAAAATCTTATAGCAATAACAAATTAAATTAATGAAATATCCGATGCTAACATATGGGCCTGCAAAGGAAAGATTAGGTTCACTTTTTCTAAATAAAAGAGAAATGTTCGTTGCCACGCTATAAAATGTATTTAATTAAAAAACAATTAATATAAATTAAAAAAACTAAAATAAAATAAAAATATAAAAATAAGAGAAATAAATGCTGGCTAATACTCAGCTAAAACAAACGAATTACAAAAATATAGTAATAATAATTGAAACACAGTGTCTCCACGTGTTTAACAACGAAATGGCGAATTTACACCTAAAAAGCGTGGAAAAGGAATCCACAATCAAAATACAAGTTCTCAAGACCAAGTCACACAAGCAAGTGCTAAAAGCAAGTGAGAGAGATAGCCTCTGGTTCAAGGTAGCTAGCCGTTGGCGCCATGGACCAAAATCGAGCATGGTGATTGGCTGTGAGGAGTCATGTGACTAGTGGCGTTAAAGTAGCCATTAAACTCAACACATGGCATACCAATATAATAAAAAAAAACATACATATTTAAAAAGGAAAAAATTACAAAAATTATATAAAAATAAATTGACCTTAAAAATAAATAAATCTAAATCAGGGAGAGGCGTTAACATCCTCCCCCTTTCAGTGAAGAAACGCAATTTATCACTGACCAAAACTTAAAAGTAATTTACATAAAATTAGCTTACAAAAATATAGATGTATAAGTAGTAGAGTACATTATTAAAATGAATGAACTAATAAAGCTGGCACTAATCTTTTAATAACAACTTTTAGAATTAAGTTTACAATTTTGATTTTTAATTAATAAAAGGTAGATGTGTCAGTGCTTCTCCAGTGAGAAAAATGACCTGGAGAAATGAATTCAATGGATTAAGGATCAACGGTTTCAGGAGTGGGAGATAGAGAATTTAATACAACTTCCACTGGCAAAGCAGGGTATTGAACTCCACCAAACCAATTCTAATTCCTGTAATTTTTGTAAATTTGTGCTCTGATATTGAGCACATCCCTTATTTGATTTTTATTTTGGCATTTTTTATTAATGTTGAAACATTTGACGTTAAGGGGAATAGCCTGACCAAACATAACAAACCCTAACTCTGTAGATTGTGCTATAATAGAGCTATCTTTATTTTTAATAATTTCGGGTTTAATAATTTTGCTAAATAATTTAACTCCTATTATTATATCAACTGGACTAGGAGAAAAGAAACTGGGGTCAGATAAAGGCAAATGTTTAGCGAAATTAAATTGATTGCGTTTCAATGGCAACGATGGCAAATTTAAATTTAAATTATCCACTACATTGAAAGTAGTGTTTAAATGAAACGAATCATCAACTGGGGAAGAAATATTGACTTTTACAAAAGAATTGCTTTTGCCTAAAGGTTGATCTTTAATGCCAGTAAGTTTGATATTGGAGGATTGCTTATGTAATTTCATCTTGTCCACTAAGGAGTTAGAGATAAGTGAGATTTCAGAGCCCATATCAATTAAGGCTTTAACTTTAAAAGTTTTACCTGCATTATCATTTAAAATAACTGTCGCTTTGCCCAGTAAAGAAGTCGTATTTTTTCCACGACAAAAATGAACACTGGAATTTGAAGAGGCAGGATTTTCTTGTGGAGAGGATGACCTGGAGTTGCTACTCACTGACGCATCACCTTTTGTACTCTTTGTAGGTGATCTAGACGATCCCCGACGATTTTTATCTCTAAAAATATGTAAAAGAAAATTGTGTGGATTATTACATAATTTACAGTTACTCCATTTGCATTGCTTTGAAGTATGTTTATTAGAAAAGCATAGAGAACACAATTCGTTCTCCTTTACAAATTTAATTTTATCTTTAACTGATAAATTCAAGAAATTTTTGCAGCCTTGTAAATAATGTGCACCTCTGCACATGGTACATTTTATATAATTATTTTTATTTATGTTTTCAGAAGTTTTAATATTATAAACTCTGTTATTTCTTTTATGAAACGAATTTGCATTTGGATGATTATTGGTATAATTATTATTATAATTAATGGAAAATTTATTAGCATGAGTCTCGTGGAAAGAGTCAGCTAATTTGTCTAAAAATTTTAAAACATTTTTCAATTTTGGAATTTCATCCTTATTAAGGGAAAAAATCCACTTTTGATGAGTATGCTCATCCAATTTTGAGGTGACCAATCTCACAAGGAAATGGTTCCAAGCCTCAGTATCAATTTTTAAATTTTCCAATTGTAAGATCGTTTCTCTTACCGTAGAAACTAACCCAGTGTAAGATTCAGCACTGGGAGTTTTAATATGTTTTAAATTTAAGAATTTATCGACAAGATTGAAAACAATCTTGCGATAATTATAATACTTTGCTTCCAACATATCGAAAGCGATGGTAAAATTCTCGTCGGAAGTCGGCAAATGGTTGATGAGATCCTTTGCTGGTCCCGCCAGGTAAGATTTTAAATACTGCAGCTTTTGGGAAGCGGATAGCTGCAGATTGTTGGTAACGGCTGCTTCAAATTGGTTCTTGAAGGGAATATACTCTTCAAGTGAACCTCTAAATATGGGTAAATTAAGTTTTGGTAGGTTCACCGTATTTGCACTTTGGGCATTAAACGTGGCGTTGAAATCAAACTTTGGCCCATTATCACTTGCTGAAATGTTTTTAAGCTGAATTGTATTTAAAAATAACAATTCAGCTTTAATTAATGTTAATATTGGTTGGACTTGTACTTCATTGTTCAATTTTGATTTAAAAATATTTAAACGAAACGTTTCGATTTCGTTCAACGTTTTTTCAATCTTGTTTACCAGCCTTGAGTAACTCAAGTCTGGTAAATCGTTGATTGCCTGCACAAGACTTTTAATGTCTTCCAAATTAAGGTTTAATAATGTCCAATCATTTACCACCTCATCTGCATGTGCATACAGAAATAAAACTGAGGATGGTGTGCTGGACATTTTAAAAATGTATAAAAACTAAAAAAAAAAAAATATATATAATAAATGAATTAAAAAAAAGTGAACCTGTACCTTTCGATTTGGCTATCCAACCGAAACTCCCGCGCAGTCCTGTGGTCAACGGTCGCCAATTTAAAGGGTTATGGACAAGCCGTTGATTAAATAAAATATTGTTCAGCCTGTCGGACCACCTGTGCCACTAATGAAGGAGTTAAAAAAAAGAATTCTCAACTCTTTCACACGGGGAATAAAACAAATTATTTGGGAAAGGAACCCTTAAATATACTTCACCAAAGAGTGCAGTACGTTTGACTATTAGCGCTTAGGAGAATCACGTTGAACATCCAAAATCTTAAAGCAATAACAAATTAAATTAATGAAATATCCGATGCTAACATATGGGCCTGCAAAGGAAAGATTAGGTTCACTTTTTCTAAATAAAAGAGAAATGTTCGTTGCCACGCTATAAAATGTATTTAATTAAAAAACAATTAATATAAATTAAAAAAACTAAAATAAAATAAAAATATAAAAATAAGAGAAATAAATGCTGGCTAATACTCAGCTAAAACAAACGAATTACAAAAATATAGTAATAATAATTGAAACACAGTGTCTCCACGTGTTTAACAACGAAATGGCGAATTTACACCTAAAAAGCGTGGAAAAGGAATCCACAATCAAAATACAAGTTCTCAAGACCAAGTCACACAAGCAAGTGCTAAAAGCAAGTGAGAGAGATAGCCTCTGGTTCAAGGTAGCTAGCCGTTGGCTCCATGGGCCAAAATCGAGCATGGTGATTGGCTGTGAGGAGTCATGTGACTAGTGGCGTTAAAGTAGCCATTAAACTCAACACATGGCATACCAATATAATAAAAAAAAACATACATATTTAAAAAGGAAAAAATTACAAAAATTATATAAAAATAAATTGACCTTAAAAATAAATAAATCTAAATCAGGGAGAGGCGTTAACAATATATGAATGACTGCTCAAATTCAAAAATTATCTTTTGTCACGGTGAGTAAAAGAAATAAAAAAATAACTACTTGTAAACATATATATATTATTCATAATTTACTACTAATTTACTACTAATTTGTTCATTATTTATTTTAGTTTTTTATAATAAGTATAAGTCTTTGTATTATGTTGCCATCCCAGCCGAATCCTGGTCAATAAATAAATTATTTAATTCATCAATTTTTTTTTATTTTTATTTTTCCTTGTTATTTACAAATGGCGCCCGAAAGGTGGAACTGGCAGCCTAATCAACAAGACTTTTGAATCGAAGAAGATTAGAAGGTACCGTCTCTTAAATGAACACTTAACAACTTTTTTGTTGAAAAGATATTTCTTCCTTCCAATTTCATATTTTATTATTATTTAAAACAATTTCTTATATTATTAATATTTCTTATATTATTAATATTTCTTAAAATTATTAATATTTCTTATATTATTAATATTATTAATTATTTTGTATATTAAAAGAAGAAAATAATCCTTTAATATTTCAAAGTATAAATATCATTTCAAATATTAAATAACTATTTTGATCTAATTTCATTTAAATTAAATTATTTCTAAAATCTAAATTAATTTATCTATGTATAAAATTTACATAATTTATTAATAATAATAATAATAATAAAACATTATATAAATACCAAAAAAAAAATATTATATATATTCTTTTGTAAACTTACCGTGACATTGAAATTTAACTTAAACTTTTTATTTTTGAATTTTTTAAAATTTTCTTTGCTCTATCTAATAAATAATAGATAGATATTTACTATATTTCCAGAAAGCTCACATATCCTTCTCATAAACTTATTCACAATGGAGATTAAGCATGAAGAAAATAATATTATCCTCCAAGCCGAAAGAGAAGATATATTTACCCTCATTAACGATATATATAAAAAGTCCAAAACTCTTACTATAGAGACAGTAGAATCATTCCGCAATTACTATGAGAGACTCAATGAATTAGAAGTCGAATTTATAAATGTTCAGAATAAAATTCGTGTGCATAATGCTACCACATCTGATAAATCTCTTTGTTTAGAGACCACACAAACTAATTGCGCTACCTTTAACCTAATTGACGCCACAAAAGAAAATTATTTCAAATTTCGAAAAGCTATTCCTCCAGAGACAACTTCGAATCATTCCGTAGCGTCTGGGGCAACTAATAATAATCCTTCATCAATTAATAATCTACCTAAATTAGAATTACCTACATTTTCAGGCAAACTGGACGATTGGCCTGAATTTATTGCTTTATTTGACAGCTTAGTTCACAAAGAGCCGTCACTTTCTATTATTCGAAAATTTCATTATTATTGAACAACTGTCAAAATTATATATATATATATACATAGTAGATAAATTTTATTTAGAATATTTGGTGATTATCTTAAATATTATCTATCATAATTGTATTATTAATATATATATTGAAGTGTTATTTTGGGTCAGTAAGGGAAAACAATATAAAAGAAAATTTTATGTAAAAAAAAGTTGAACATTTTTTATTGAAATTTTTTAAGTGTGTTATTTGAATATATAAAAAAAAGGGTTTGAAGGATTAAAGAAGGGTGTAAAAATGGTCTCAACAAGGGTATAATGGTAGCACTTTGGAATAGTAAATCCAGCTTCAGGGTGAAGTTCTTTAGATATTGAGGAGGTTAGAGAAACCAAGGAAGACCCCGCAACTCGAACAGGTGGATTCAGGTACTGAAGATGCGTGGTTCCAACGAATCCCAGCTGATGGTCGGCAATGTTGTCTTGGTTTCTCTCTGCAGGAACTCTTTCACTCTCTGGATGTTGTTTTTTTTTCAATATGGCGGACGAACACGCTGTTTTTTGGTTTTTTTTTTGTTCTCCACCAATTTTTTTTATGATCCTCTCACTTATCATTCACTTCTCTAAGTCCTCCTGCTCAACCTTTCGCTCCGACCGGCTGCTCTTCTCCCTCCACATAACTTTTATGGTTCTCCAGGCTCTCAGCCAATCGGGTGTTCTAATTCGGCTCCGAGTCGGGGAGGATTTGATTCTTGACCCTGGCTTAACAGGACTTCGTTGGAATTTTGATTTTTTTTTGGGTTTCATATTAATTTAAGCAATTCTGGAGAATATCCCATTCTTTATTTAATTTCACAGGAAATTCTTCAAAAAATAAAATTCTCCAGAATTGCTATCATTAAAATTTCATTACATCCCCCTTGTTGGCTTTAAAAAAAAATATTTTTTTTTTTTTAAACTTGTTGTAGTCTACAAAAAAAATATTTTTTTTTCAAAAAAAAACAAAACACACCTTACACTCACACTTGTTCACTTTTCACTAGGGTTTTTTTTTAAAAGTTTATTAGTCTAAAGTTTTAAAATGTTCAACATAACCCTTAATCACTATTCTAATTCTATTTTTTTTTTTTGATTTATACTTAAAACTAAATATTTACAATTTTTTTATTTGCAATATTTTTATAGATAACACTTATTTGAATGTTATTTAGAAAAACAGAAATTTGTACAATTTTATAATTCGTTTTTTGAATTATCCAGAAATTAACAATAAAACAATTTATTTAATTGTAACGAATGTATATTTGTTATATATAAATATGACAAAGTCACCCCAGGCGCTGTTGCATGACTGAATGGCAACGTCTGGAGGATCCCGACTGCCCTCGGCGCGGTTGGTGACTTGGCATTATATAGTCAGTCAGATGCTAACCTTCTTTGTGTAAAGACGTGTTATCTTGTCTCCACGTTCTTATATAAAGACGTGTTTTGATGATCCTCCATGCTGGATGGATCTTTTGTGACTCCAATGGTGGAGAAATTATATTACAGTATGATTACAGCGTTCTTTATGTAAAGACGTGTTGTCTTGTCTCCGCGTTCTTTGTATAAAGACGTGTTTTGATGATCCTCCATGTTGGATGGATCTTTTGTGACTCCCATGGTGGAGAGATTATATTAAAGTATGATTACAGCGTTCTTTATGTAAAGACGTGTTATCTTGTCTCCACATTCTTTGTATAAAGACGTGTTTTGATGATCCTCCATGCTGGATGGATCTTTTGTGACTCCCATGGTGGAGAAATTATATTATAGTTTGATTCCAGCGTTCTTTGTGTAAAGACGTGTTATCTTGTCTCCACGTTCTTTACATAAAGACGTGTTTTGATGATCCTCCATGTTGGATGGATCTTTTTGTGACTCCCATGGTGGAGAAGTAATATAATATTTCTTATACCTTATAATTATACATTTTCTTTTAAACAACCGTTTTTCAATTTAACTTAAACTACATCCTTATTGACCAGTCTCTCTACATCTGCTTTACCTCTGAGTATAGCATGGCGCCCACGTAACCTTCATCTCCGCTGGACCACTGGAGGAAAGGCAGTTTGTTCTCTGCAGCTGCGGGTAATATTTTCCCCCTTCAAGAAGATATCCACCTGTTTACCTGTGGAGACCTTAAACTCTTTTTTCCCTCTCCACATAAGATCCATTTTTTTTCCTCTCCCATTTCCCCTCTTCTCTCTTCTATCACATTTTCCCTCCCTTCTCTCCCCCTTCTTCCCTCCTCCTTGTAAGGGGCCTGTTGGCATCCACTGTGGGCCTTCTCCTCTTACATTAATCTTATTATAATAATATAAATTTCTATTAGTGATTTTAAAAAATTGACATTCCCATATTAAATTTTATAATAAATTATTTGATTCATTAATTAACACTACTTAGTAAGACTTTTATTTTAAAAGTTAACAAAATATTCCTTCACATTATAATTCGAATTGAAAACAAAAAATAAAATTCAAATTTAAAACAATTCATCTCAATGACATTACTCTTACATCATTTTTTTTTTAAACTCTACAATTATTTCTTTCATTTATGCTTTTTCTTAAACGGACAGGCCCTTCTCCAATGAACTTCACCATTCTCCCACAGACAATGACCAAAACAGCTAGAGACTTCAATTTCATTTAAAATTCAATAAATTTAATTAAAAAGAAATCTTTTTAAAAAACACACTTTACTTAAAATTGCACTAAAAAGTAAAAAATAAAATCACTGTAAAGTGTGTGCGCTCAAATTATAATAACACCAAATGGAAGCTAATGTTTTACGGTGTATATATATATTTTCCACTATTGGTACATATATATAATATGTATGTGTATGTTTATTTATTTATTTATATGTATATATATATATAGAAGACAACCGATTCCTGGAACTTCTAATCGGCCAGAAGAAGAAATACGTGGTTAATTAGAGATGTTTTGACATTTGTAAATATAATATGTGTTGCAAAAACTTTTAGTTTAAAACAGGGCTTCAGCGCCTCTAAAACTACTATTGCCATCTATGATTGAAATAGTGAACTATTCCATATTCCGCATATGAAAGTTTAGTTAATTAATTACCACTAACTGATAAATAATTCAGTGGATTTTTCAGTGGAAGCAAATGTCTTACGGTGTTATTATAATTTGAGCGCACACACTTTACAGTGATTTTATTTTTTACTTTTTAGTGCAATTTTAAGTAAAGTGTGTTTTTTAAAAAGATTTCTTTTTAATTAAATTTATTTTATACTTTTTAGTCGAACGTAAATAAATGTAGTCGTTATTTTAAATATTTCTTATTAATAACATGTGTAACATTTTTTTGCAACCACAGAATAGTTTGACTTTTTTTAGAAAAAAAAAGGAGTGTACATTACCTTTTAGAGTGCGATCCGAAAACACTATACCAATTTTTTTTTTAAATAATGTTATGTTCTTCGTCTGTATGATAAAACCAAGCACACCAAACACCAAATCACATTCATTCACCCAGTCTATTCATTTAGGCTAGTGCTTCATTGTTGCACGGCCTCGTCCCAGTGCTATCCATTTGAGTCAATGAAATATGCATCGGGATTTTCATTTGATAGAATTCGTACGGTTTCATATATCCCATCACCTTCTACCATATTTTGATCTAATGTTAGAGTACTCCATTTCTTAGGTGAAAAGATGGTAGCTTTAACTAAATTCGCAAGAACAATTGCACAACATTGAACTCCTGCGTGTCCAGAGGTGAATATGCTCTCATCTCCTTGGTGCCACGAAGCCCGTACGATTCTTGATACATCTCCAATGCGTAAATAAGCACTGCTATTTTCATCCATTTGATTCTTCTGTTCCGGTTGTACTACTCTAATTATGTCACTCTCATCCATTACTGCATTGTAGTCAATTTGCACATCACGATACAGTGAGTTATTAGCAATCAACCATCGTAATGCATCATATATTCTGGTACGAGATATTGTGTACTCTCGAATGATGTCTAAATTTTCCAAATGTTCAGTGACAACAACGATTGCTGCATCATTTGAAGATCTAGGCAACATTTTTGGTAGCTTTTCACTTATTTCGAATATATCCTGAGCAAAGAGCACTGCCTGTCCACGAAAACCGTACTGTCCAAAGAGACCTGAGAATTTGACGACTTTGGTGAACGGATTAACTCTTGCCAGTAATCTCAATTCGGATTGAGTAAGGTTACTAATAACATCGGGAATCACACCTGGATAAAGATTATTCCAGAAAGCCTTAGGCGGTGATATATTCTTATTACTCGAAATGTGACTTCTACATCTGTAACAAACTTTGAGAACTCGATTTTGTTTCAATTCATTTGGCAGGTATGTGAGGGCTTGATTACTTGGACGATATGTTGCGATTTGCTTCGGATAGCATCGTTTGGTACATATTTGACAAATGCTATCACAGAAGGTGTTAATGGATGCATCGAATATTGTCACATCTGAATTCAATCTTTCTCGAAGTTGGGCACGTCGTTGTCGTTCTTGTCCCAATCGTAACTCACGCTGTTGTGATGTTTCAGCTGCTCTAATTTGAGATTGTCGTTGTTGTTCCAATCGAAACTCACGTTGTTGTGGTGTTTCAGCTGCTCTAATTTGAGATTTTCGTTGTAGTTGTTGTTTCAATCGTAACTCACGCTGTTGTGGTGTTTCAGTTGCTTTTACGCGGGACTCACGCTTCTGTCTTTTCTTCTCCAATCGTCTTTTACGTTGTGCTGCGGTTTCGGTTTTCATTTTTTATATATATATATATTATTATTATTATTTATATAATTTATTTACATACATATATATATATATATATATAATATGTATGTGTATGTTTATTTACATATATATATATAAGACAACCGCATATGAAAGTTTAGTTAATTAATTACCACTAATAGATAAATAATTCAGTGGATTTTTCAATTGATTCGTGTATTATTAGCAGGAGCAAGCGTGTATGCAAAATTTCAAGTTGATTGAATGACGGGAAGTTGTTGAAATATCGATTATAAAATGCCGCGGACAAACTACCGGACAGTGTGAGTTAAGTAAAGTGTATTAAAAAATCAATTCTTAAAACAAACTCAAATCTTTTCTCTCTATAGATATTCATGCCAACAACACCAACACCTACAACTCATGATCCACTGAGGAATATTACGATTAAAGGACATTTGATTTTTATTCAGTTCAATTATAATTTTTAACATTTTTTCTTTATATAAAAAAAAAATAAAAATAAAATACATCTAAATTTACTAATCTCTCATAACAATTTACTTATAATTCCATTTCTTTACCATTTTTTCATATGTATTCTACTTGCAATTATTTCCTATTTTCCCTAACAATGTCCCTAACAAATAAAGAATCAATAATCATTAATTACTCTTCACTAAACATTTTCGCACACCCTTCTATCTTCATACTTCAATGTTTCATTTTTTATTTAGAGAGAAAAAAACATTAAATCTATTCGTGAATCAATTTTAAAAGTCTACGGTTAAATTTCCCTAATATTCTGTTAGTGGTGGGAATTTTGGTTTAAAAATTCTTTTATACATGGAAAAGACCCTGATATTTATACTTCTGCGGATACTTATTTCGTGGACAGACAAAACAGTTACTTAAGACAGACTTAACAGCTTTTATTAAATTTTTTATAATATAATTCTCATCATTTTGTTTTACTTTTTTACTTTTTACATAGTGAACATAACTAAAAGGAAAGAAATTGTCTATTAAATTTTGATATGGGGCTGAAACGACAAGACGGGATGATTTAGTTATTTTATTTCTCATAAACAGGACATTATTAAACAAGAAAAATTTTTTATAAGACAGACTTTTATTTAATTCACAATTTCCTATAAGAGACGGGACATACTTATCTATATTTTTTTCTTTGACTGTTGCCTTTAAACATTGTGACATAGGAATTTTTTTAAAACTAACAGTAGACAGACTTGATACAGATTTAACAGTTTTAATTAAATTTTTCCAAAAGAATTCTTTACCGATTAATCATTTTGTTTTAACTATGCCGTAGTGATCATAATTAATGTGAAAGCAATTAACAATAAAATTTTGAACAGGTGGAGGAATGACAAAACGGGGTAATTCAGTGATTCTATCTCTCATGCACAGTACATTATTAAACAATAAAAAATTTAAAAATAACCACATAAAAGTATTAAGAGCAAGACTAAACTTTGAAGAGGATGATAAACTAATTTGCCAATAGGATTTGGTTAGGTCTAAAGTGGACAAAACATATGGTTGTTCTTTTAGGAATAATAATTCATCGGGTGGAGGTGGAATTTCATAATCTGATAGGGATTTTTTATTTATTTTTCTTGCATCCAAACACATCCTAATTGGACCGTTCTGCTTTGCCACTACACGAATCGGATTCACATACTGAGACTGAGATCTCTCAATTACTCCCCATTCAAGATATTGATTAGTGAGAGAATTTAATGCTTCCCTATGACCAAGGTCAATGGGATGCTGATAAAGTTGGTGCGGAGTATAATCCCTTAATTTAATCTCATGAACATAACCTTTTGTCATTAAATTCAGATAATAATAAATTCAATTCATCATTATATTCACAAGTTAGAATGGACTGATTCAACTTATCAAATGGCTTACTATAAGAAAATTTAAGGATGGCAAAGGAGACATACTGGACATTAGATAAGACTTGAGACGGAAATGAGACTGATTTTGACAAGAAATTTTAGTACATTGATTTGAAAATTTAAAATGAATTTCATTTAATCGAAAAAAATTTATACCGAATAAAAGACTGAGTTTAAGAGACGGGGTTGACAAAAAATTTAATTCATTTATTTTAAAGTTCAAGAGGACAGACTTATTAATTTTTTTACTTTTCTTTCCATCCACTCCATTAAGATAAGTTGAATTGATACGCAGAATTCGAGGATTATTGAATCTAAAGTTATGAGATATAAAAAACTGTTCATTAATTAGTGACATTTCCGATCCAGTATCTAAAAAGGCATGCTCATGAAAGTCAAAAAAATCCGAAAGCAACCACTCAAAAGTGTTATTAGAAAAATTAAATTTCGAAGGGGGTGAGAATTTATTTTGATCAATTTTATTACTGTTGGAGACCTCTTTCCCTTTCTCTATGTCCGGGTCTCCCAAGGGCATAGAGATTGGAAGTTTAAAGGAGGATCTGGGACAATTTCATCGACATCTGTGATCTTTGGGGGTGGAATAGACTTTTCTATCCTGGTGTCAGTGCTTACAGTAGGAGGGACAGTGGATGCTATAAGATGTGAACTACAAGCGGGATTAGAACAAGAAAGATTCTGTTGGGGTTGTATTAAATGAGGATGGGATGAAAAAGTAGATCCAGTGATAATATTCGATGGAACATTGGCATATTGATTCGAAGTCGTGGGAGGGGAATGCTTCTGGGTATTGAGAGAGGAATTTACTTGGGAGGGGTTAGGAGGAAGGGATGTTTTACCTGGATTACCATTTGGATAAAAGGAAGACTGCGGGAGGGGAGAATTAGTATAATTATTCGGATGGCGATAATAAGGGTTAGTATTGTTAATAGGGGTTGAAGATATCTGAGTGTTATTATTGTTAAATTTACTATTGTCAAAGGAATGAAAAGGATTACTACGTGGGCGAAAGGATTGATTTGGGGGTCGACTTCGATATCCTTGCTGCTTCTGTGAAGAGCGATTATAATTTTGAAAATTATTATTGGATCGAAAAGGGGTGGAATTTTGAAAATTGTTATTACGAAAGTTATATGAATGTGACTGGTTTGATACTCGAGGGAAGGAGGGGTAATGTTCATGATATTCTCTGTCGCGAATATTATTTTTATCATTTATTAAATTATTATATTGCTGATGGGGTGATGTAGGGTTGTAATGGAATGAAGAAAAGGATGGGTGAACTGTAGGATTATAGGTAAAAGATGGATTGCAAGCACCAGGTGATTCAAAAGTCTCTTCATATTTCTTAATTAAATTAACTATTACATCTTTATTCAATTAATGATTTAATAAATTATGTTGAATGGAAATGGGAAGCAGTTCAATTAAAATAGACAAAATTCTATTGTCCGTAAAACCTTCATCCAATTCTTTTGCCCATGTAAATCTCACCATAAACTGAACATGAAGTGGTTTTCTCTCATCAAAAGGTGTACGAAAATGTTCCAAATAAAATTTCGATTGAATTGCCTGTGACCAGAAATATTCCTGAAATTCCCTCAATAAACTATTTAATTCCAAAGAAAAATTCCCTCGATCGATTAACCAGTCCTTAGCTTGATCTTTAAGGCAAAAGGAAAAAATTTGAACAGAGGCCGTTTCACTCCACTTATAGAATTCTCTGGCTTTAAGAAACCTTCTGATTAATTCATTTGGATGTTTATTTGAAAGATCATAGCGTCGGTAAATTTTTGGTAACGTTTCAGCTACTGATTGCATTTCATACACAGACATGAAGACATTAGACGGACTAGGACTCTGATTATTATCAATTTCTGTGACTGGATTAAAGGTTTTATTATTTAAATTTACGTTAGGAGAGAGGACAGACGAGACAGGCATAAAGGGGGAAGTATGGGACTGTTTGATTTCTAAAAGTTGTAATTTATGATTAATATCATCCACCTTATCCTTTATTTCATTCTTAACTTCAGACCTGACATTTTTCCAACCGAACAGCTTGATCGTTCAAATTTTTCTTTATCTCATTAAATTTTAAATTATTATCCTCATTAAAATTTTGAACTTTAATGTTTAAGCTTTGTAATCCAACCTCATGTTCATTTATTTGAACTTGATTTTCCGTTAATCGATTATTTATTTTAGCAACGAACCTTTCCAAGAGATCATTAGTATGAGTTATAAAGAATTTTTTATAGTTATCTGTTACAATGTCCATCTCGTGCTCCTCATCATCCATGGATCTATGAGCTGCAGTAACAAGACTGTCCGCATGCACATCCCTTTCAGTTCCCTGTGGTTGATTTGAAAACAATCCCGTATCGTCACAATAAGAAGTTCATTATGACAAGTCACTAAACAAATGAGATGACAAAAATTAGAAAAAAAATTTCAAAAAAAATTATCTTTCTTGATCACACTAAACACATGAATAAAAAAAATTAAAAAAATTATTTTCTCAATACAATAGCAATTGAGATGAATAAAAAATAAAAAACTATTTTCTTTTATGTACACTAGCCAAATTAGAATATAAAAAATTAATAAATATTTTTTCAAAAAGTATTATGATTCAAATCAATAAAAAAACATGAAAAGGTATTAAATATTTTTTTTTAAATCAATGAGATTATTTAAATCAATAAAAATTATCTTTTAACACTTTCACCAACTTAAATTAACAAAAAAAAAAAACTTTGACAAAATTTAATAATAATATTTTTTTTTTTTTATAAAGTTATCAAAAAAATTAATAATAAAAAAATAGTAAATATTATTAATATTTTCTTTCTATATATAAAACAGTAAACAAGATTAAATTATTCTAGTTAATAATAAAACTTTAAAAATATATATATTTTTTTTTTATATATAAAAAAAATAATCTCGTAACACAGTAAACAATTCCACTAATTCCAGTTATCAATAAAAACTTTAAAAATAGCACTAAATATAAATTTTTTTTATACAACACACATGTTACCTCTCCTCCTCAATAAAAAAAGAAATCACCCAACTCCGATACGTGGTATGAAAAAGAAGGTAGGGTGGGGATGGCAAGTGGGGGAAAAAATGGAAAAATTTTCAAAAAAATAATTTTTTTCTTTTTTTTTTTAATTAATTACACTTACTGCCCTTTTGACAATATCTCGGTTGGACGCCTCCATGAAGTGTTATTTTGGGTCAGTAAGGGAAAACAATATAAAAGAAAATTTTATGTAAAAAAAAGTTGAACATTTTTTATTGAAATTTTTTAAGTGTGTTATTTGAATATATAAAAAAAAGGGTTTGAAGGATTAAAGAAGGGTGTAAAAATGGTCTCAACAAGGGCATAATGGTAGCACTTTGGAATAGTAAATCCAGCTTCAGGGTGAAGTTCTTTAGATATTGAGGAGGTTAGAGAAACCAAGGAAGACCACGCAACTCGAACAGGTGGATTCTTGTACTGAAGATGCGTGGTTCCAACGAATCCCAGCTGATGGTCGGCAATGTTGTCTTGGTTTCTCTCTGCAGGAACTCTTTCACTCTCTGGATGTTGTTGTTTTTTTCAATATGGCGGACGAACACGCTGTTTTTTGGTTTTTTTTTGTTCTCCACCAATTTTTTTTATGATCCTCTCACTTATCATTCACTTCTCTAAGTCCTTCTGCTCAACCTTTCGCTCCGACCGGCTGCTCTTCTCCCTCCACATAACTTTTATGGTTCTCCAGGCTCTCAGCCAATCGGGTGTTCTAATTCGGCTCCGAGTCGGGGAGGATTTGATTCTTGACCCTGGCTTAACAGGACTTCGTTGGAATTTTGATTTTTTTTTGGGTTTCATATTAATTTAAGCAATTCTGGAGAATATCCCATTCTTTATTTAATTTCACAGGAAATTCTTCAAAAAATAAAATTCTCCAGAATTGCTATCATTAAAATTTCATTACAAAATATATATTGAAATGATATTTCCATTTGTGGACAATTTATATTAATTAGTAATTAGATATTTTATTGAGATGAAACCAATTAAAAATTATTATAAATTTTAATAAATTATAATTGGTTTTGTAATTTGAGAATTTAATAAGATAATAAAAAAAAATTGTAATTGTGTTGTGGTGAGGACAATCGTGACGTATGTCTGTGTTGGGAGTTTGTTTATTTTTTTTTTTGTTAAAACAAGACTCTTATCTAAACCACGAAATAGTGAGGGCGTTAAATTTTTCCCTCTCCTATTTTTGTAAGTTTTTGCGTTCCGAATGCTGAATTCACCTTCCAAAGTTCAGTTATCATTCCTTAATATATTGGAACGTTCCCAACTAAAAGAATTATTAAAAAATTAAATAATTCTCTTAAAAAATGGAAGAAACTCCAGAAAGCCAGGAACCTTGTCTAAAAGCCCTCAAAGAAGGATGTCTTGATCTCTTTAACGAATTGGAACTAAATTGAAACCAAATCTACGCTGAAGAAAGAACGGATACAACTCACACACGGATAAGACTTTATAATTTATTTTATTTTTTCCTTACTTTATGTTCAATACTATATCTGAATTTCCTAAATATTAATGTTATATAATTTAAATGTTTTATTTTATTATAAAACATTTAAATCTGGTAAAATAAATTAAAGTTGCAATTTTTTCTTTTTAATTGAAAACTAATAAACTTAATTTTTATTATTCTCTTTTGTGTATTATGTATTGTGTTATTCCTACAGCTTTCTCTATCTCTCATTCCACGTTGGATCATAGTTATCTGATTGCTACCTTACACCATGGACCAAAACCTCTATTAAAATTGAATCTTCATTCCCCCCTTACTCCCCTCTTTCCCCCTTTCCCTCAATCAAACGAGGATCAGTGCGCACCTAAGTCCGCGCATCGCCATTACACACTTCCCCCTTCCACTCCCTACCTCCCTTCTCCTATCTACCTGTTAATTATAAACACCCCCCTTCACCCCCCTCAAAATCCAAAAAACCATTACAATATATATATATATATATATATAATTAAGCTATATATATTATTATGTCTACCAATCAAGGAGTTAATAATTGTAATTATAGTGTAACTCCAATACAACAATCAGCCTCGTTGGCACCTTCAACAACATCTACACCATCAACAAATTCGCTTGCGAATAATTTCAATCATCGTTCACGTCACCATCACCATCATCATCATCATCGAAGATCTCGTTCTCGTTCCCGTTCGCGTTCACATCATCATCATCGAAGATCACGATCTCGTTCTCGTTCCCGCTCCCGTTCTCGTCCCGTTCCCGGTCACCATTTCGTTATTCTCGCGATGATTATCAATACCGAGATCACATCGTCACCGACATCGCTCAAGTCGACGATATGATGATGGTGAATTCGATTACCATTCACGTCGTCATCGTACCAAATATTCTTACCGTGTTCATCATTCATCATCAGCCATAGCATCTGTTCTCGCCCGACCCGATTTTTCGCTACCGTTCACTCTGCAAACAGACGCAAGTAATACCGGCTTAGGCGCAGTCCTATCTCAAATACAAGAAGGACACGAGCGAGTCATTGCCTATTGTTCAAGAACTTTAAATTCAGCCGAACGTAATTATAGCGTCACTGAAAAGGAATGTCTCGCCGTTCTCTTTGGCATTGAAAAAAATCGCCATTACTTGGAAGGGTATTCTTTTACCGTTGTTACCGATCACGCAAGCCTCAAATGGCTTATTAACCTTAAGGATCCCACTGGACGTCTAGCCAGATGGGCACTCCGATTACAAGCTTATACTTTTGATGTCCAATATCGAAAGGGTAAACTTAATACCGTTGCCGATGCTCTTTCTCGTATCGTTGTCGTTGCTTCTCTTGCCTCTACCGTAGACAACAAATCGAATCCACCGACCCAGCAGGACTCCCCAGACGAGTGGTATGATCGGAAGTATTATAGAGTACTTAATTCGCCAAGAGATCATCCTCGATGGTTGATTCAAAACGGCCAACTCTTATACCACCGTAAAAATCCATTAAAAGGTGAACTCGAGGATCCCTCTGAAGAATGGAAAGTGGTTGTCCCTAAACGTCTTAGACAAGCTATATTGCGCGAATGTCATGACTACCCCAAATCGGGACATCTTGGAATATACAAGACTTACGACAGAGTCAGTCGATCTTATTATTGGCCTGGCGTATACCAAGATGTTTATAATTATGTTCGTCACTGTGACTTATGTCAACGGGTGAAGCCCCCAAATGCTCCACCAATGGGACTCATGTACCCTCGTTATATCAAACAACCTTGGGAAGTAGTATCCGTTGATATTATGGGTCCATATCCCCGCAGTTCTCAAGGAAATGTCTATCTTTTAGTTTTCGTGGATGTGTTTTCTAAGTGGGTCGAATTATGCCCACTAAGAAGAGCCACCTCTAACGTGATAGTCGCAAAGCTAAAAGCACAAATATTACATCGGTTTGGTGCTCCAGTTCAACTGATCACGGATAACGCCAAAAATTTTGTTAGTTCTCTAGTGGATAAAGTTTCTAAAGATTGTGGGATAAAAAGAGTCAACACCCCTTTTTATCACTCACAAGCAAATCCTACCGAACGGTCAAATCGTAATATAAAACAACTTATTGATTCTTATCTTGGGAAAACCCACCAAAAATTGATGAAAAGCTTGGGGAAATTCAATTTGCCCTGAATTTTTCCGTTCACGAATCCACAAAATTTAGTCCCGCATTTTTAAATTTTGGTAGAGAGCTTCGGCCACTTCAACCGATCTGTGAAACTGAAATTCTAGATGATGGAGGAACAAATCAAGAACTTTGGGTTCAGAAAATTAGTAAAATTCCCGAAGTCCATCACCTAGCAGAGGAAAACTCCCTCCATGCTAGTATGAATCAAAGTCGACGATATAATCTTCGTAGAAGGCCCGATAAATTCCATCCTGGTGATGTTGTCTTGAAGAGAATCACCCAAATCTCATCTGCCGCTGACAAGATAGCTTCCAAGTTAAATCCTAAATATGAGGGTCCATATACTGTTATATACTGTTATCTCTGTGTATGAATATGATAAAACCTCGAAACCACTAATATGTATATTGTAATGTAAAGGGAATATTATAGTAGATAAAATATTTCCTGTGAGATAAAAAGAAACCATTTCCTTTTCATTGATGTTTCAATCAAACTAACAAGAAATAAAATTCATTAAGTAATTGAATATGTTTTACTATCGAAAATTACGAAAATTCTATAAAAATTTATAATTCTCAATATATTATTAAAATTTATAAATTTATTATTTTTCTCTCTCTTTAGGTAAATTAAAATTATGTGATAAAATAATTTTGTAAACACTTTTATCGATAATTATTAAAAGAATTCGATAACTTCAAGCTAATTTAAATTCTTTCAAGAATCTTGTTAACATGACAAATTAATCTTTTAATTCAATTTAATTACATGCCGGTTAATTGACTTAAAATGTAAAAAGTCGTTTTAATTTATTTTCCTATGGCTTCTAACACAATTAAAAAAATATATATTATATGTATGATTATGTATTATATATATCTACCATATATGCTTTACTTAGGTAATCCAATAATATACATTATATATATGTATCTCAAACATTCAAGAATCAAAAATATAATAATTAATGAAAAGAAAATCAAATTAATTATTCATTAATTTGTGCTCATGTAAATATAATAATAATTATTTTTAAGACTTTTCAATTATATTATCATTTCAGTATATCAAAGCCTTAATTTATTTTTTATTTTCTTATTTATTCTTTAATTTATTCATTTATTGATTAAATATTATACTAAACATATTATATTGTATATGTTATAATAGAAGACAATATTATATTAATTTTCTTGGTAGATATACTGAGATGAAGAGGGAGGGGGTGGGGGCAAGTATGTCGGATCGACAATGCAAAGTCCTATAGACCCCAGATAGAGCAATTCCCTTGCTAGGCCTGGGACTTGAACCCGGGACCACGAGAATGTGAGGCAGCTTCGCTAACTTCTCACCCTGTGGCGCCTTAAGCTTTGCATATTTTTTTTTTAAATTAATTATTTGATTTTTTTTCATTACAGGGTTTTGCACTAATATAAATAACATTATTCAATAGTATATAAATAAATTCAAAATAAATATAAACAAAATTTTATTTAAAAACCAAATTTGAGTCATTAAGTTATTCTATACCTCTTGCATACAGTTGTCTACTTTCAACTGTTCTTTGGTTGTTTCGTTTCATTTGAATTCTAACGAGCTTCTTCCTAGTATATTTAATGGTTTTAAGGGTCCTTGAGATGGTATTTCGGCTCTTCAAAATTCCTTCAGAAACCAATTCTTCATGAAGAATCTCTAAAGAGATATTGAGAAATTTTATTTTTTTTCCTCCATTTGGTGTCTCTTTTCTTCCTTTTTTAGTAAAAACTATTTCCTCCCTATTTTGTTTTATTAATTTATAAACGGCCGAAATTGAGAGGTCAAGATTTTCAGGTATTTCTTTGACTGGAGCATTTCTTTCAAATACTCGTCTTACACCTTTAATTATTTCCGAGATAACCATGTTTCGTTTTTTTCTTGAGTTATTTATGGGTTCGGAGTCTACAGAAGATTCTTCTTCAGGTAGAAATATTTCGACTTCAGAGTCGTTATAATTTAAAGTCATTTGGGTCAAAAAAAAAAAAGATGAAAACAAAATAAATACAATAATTAATAAATAAATTTAGATTAATTTAATTTATTAGTGTTCAAATTTCAACGATTTTTTGCAACAGATAAAAATTATTTGTATTTATTTTGATTTCATTTATATAAATCATTGAATAATTTTATTTATTATAATGCATAACCCTGTATTATGATAATAATATTTTCTGAGAACATTTTATAAAATTTAATATATATATATATATATATATTATTATTATTTGCGTTTGGACCATCTAGGATCACGCAAAGCTCCCATACATTTAAGGGTATTGATGTTAAGTGGGCCCATATATGAATGTTCTTTAGGTGTTAACTTTATTCTTCATTTTGTGTGCTCGTGAAGATCCGGATCCTCCAGGTGACGGGTAAATTGGGTACCACCTGGAGTTATTCTCATCACGATCTATTGTTGCTTATAGTTGTTTGTTTTTGAAGTAGTCCTGCTGGTGCAGGGCTGTATAGAACCAGGGCTTGTCAGTTCCTGGAGATATATATATATATTTATTTAAAAAATATACTTTTACTCCAATTCCACTAATTAATTATTTTTTTAGTGGTTTAAACAATAACTTCTTGATAAATGATTTGTAATTAATTAAAATTTATTTATAATACAAATTTTATCTTAACAGACAAAATGTGTTAAAAAAAGAATGTAATAAGAGTTCCATCAGCGATTTTTTCTTTCCTACTATAGCTTTGCAATATCCACAATTTCTGCCAAACTTTTCATTTTCCAACCAGCAAAGACAACAGAATCATCATAATTATTATCAAGCAACTGCTTCGGCTACACCTCCAAATCTAATGTTAAATTCTCAAAATATATATCCTTATCAAAACAATCAATGTATGTATAATTCAATTATAAATCATTTTTTTAATCTTGATTAATTTTATTATGAATGATACAAATTATTTTTTTAAATTATATTAAACATAAGATCTTTTTTGTTTCAGTATATTATAATGTAGCACAAAGACCTGCAGCCCCTGCAGTGACTGGACAACAAGTTCAACAGGGTGCGCAAACTCAGTCATTACCTCTTATACAACAGCATCCAATGCAACTTTCTATGGTAACAATGCCAATGCAACCTGTTTCTACAGGTCAACAACCTCAAACTCAAACTCAGAAAAGTATATTTTCAACTAATTTACTTATTTATCATAATAATTATTCATTTAAATATTATTAATTTACAAAATTTATTTTTTAGAAATGAAATTATAAAATTTTACATTCTTGATTTTTTTTATAATAAATCACAATATTTTCTTGATTTTTTCAGACTGTAGAACTTACAGCCCCCTGTTGTATCTGCAAATACCAATGCACCAGCAGTTCATGTGTGTTAAAAAAATGAATACGTCAGATAGCTCACAAATTAAAGCAAGTAATATTAAAAATGTTAGGCCAACGATTAATCAAAGCTCAAACAATCTTTCTCAAGACAAAGGAAAAATAAAAGATGAAAAGGAGCAATCTCCTCCCGTTGACTTTTAACTAAAAATATACAGCCTTCTGCTAATCAAAATAAACATACAGCTAAGGTATTTTTATTCTCTAAATAAATAGTTATTAATTAATAATCCAAGTGATAGATAAAAATTGATTCTTAAAAAGAAAAAAATTTATGAATATTCTAAATTGTAATTTTTCCTAACAATCATACTAATAGATAAGTTATATATTTTTCCTCCAAGATAAATAATTTATATACTCTAATTAGAATTGATTTTAAATGAACCACTAGACTATTTTGATTAAAGAAAGGTTTATGGAAATTTAGTCCTTTGTAATTGGGACGCATTTTGAGTTTTTCTGCTTTCTTGTTACGCATTAATTTTAGTGATTGCGTATTTATTCATGTTAAGGAGTTTGAAGAATTTAGATATAGCGAGTTTGTTTATGTTTACCAGTTAACAATCCATTTTTTTTTCTTCAATAATAAATTTGAAATAATAGGCAGTACCCTGGTAATCTTATCAAGGGATATTTATTAAATATGGGTTGTCTCAAATGTTTTTGCTTCTGTAAGGTAAATTAATTGAAATTTTTTACTAATTTTCTCGCCTGACATAAACATAATAAATTAGAAATATGGGGGTATATAATTTTCACTTCAAATTTTTATTATTTTAACATTAACATAGAGAGACACATTTTTCTCTTATTCATCAATTTTTAAACACAATTATCGAAAAACGATGAATAATTTTCATTTATTAGGTATATTTCAGGTATTAGGTTCAAAGATTTAATATATTATAAAGATTCATTATATAGTTCATTCATTCACGAGCCTTAAATTCTCGAAATTGAGATTCTTAAAATAAATTCTTAAGCAAATTTTATGATTATTATTAAAACTGATTTTTTTTTTCTAGAAACGCTCTGAGAAAACTTCCAAGTCGAAAGATCGGGAGCGTCCTAGTGCGGCTCCGGGGAGCAATGCTCCGTCAAACGAGACTTTGTCTTGTAATACTGGTCCAATTCCGAGGGAAATCCCCTTATCAAATATTGCATCTAACGAATCTTGCCGTTTTGTTCCTGCGGGATATCTTGACGGGTAAATCATTTTCAATAATAAGTTTTTTTAGGTTGTTCCATATTTAACGTAAATAAAATATTCGATCTAGTTAATAAAAATAGAAATAATTAATTTATATATAAAATTAATGGAAATAAAATCACTTTTTATCACAAAAACATTTAAAGTTTACATCTAAAACTGATAAACAAGAATTTCTTTAATTGCTATCTTAATATTTTAATTCTCGAAACTAGTCTTGTAATTTTCCATTTTTTCATTTCATTATATTAATTTCATGATCCGCTTTTATTATAATTATAAATATTTCATTCTTTTAACAAGTAATTTGTCTTTTATGCTAATATATTTTAATTCAATTATTTTTCTTCTAATATTTTCCCATTTGATATATATTTGATTCCATTTAATTCATACATTTAATTATAGTAATCATGATTCCATTCCATAAAAGTTATTATATATTATAAATTTTAAGTGAAAAAAACAAATTTGATAAGAGTAGGAATTTAAAATTCACATAAATTAGTTTTATTATAGAGAACATAGAAAAAAATAAAATATTACAAAAATGATACTGGTTAAATGCGTTTACTATGGATATTTAATAAATATAATTTAGATTGTCTTCATTAAAAATGGGACTTTTTTAAAAAACAAATTATATTGAAAATAAATTAAGTAAATTAGAAAAATATATTTTGTTTTAATATAATATTGATGGTTTCAGATTGGTGAAACCTTCTCCATCTAAAGATTCGATTCCTACTAGTGGTTTCACCACCACTAAAGTTGAAAATAATGCTTTACCTGTAGAATTTTCACCGTTACCTGATTTATCAAATGTTCAACCTGCTGAAACTACTCATTCTCGGGCTAATGTAAATTCTAATTCTAGCGATGATGAAAGTAAGTACCATTTATTTATGTATAAGTGAAATAGATAGTTTTATATTTTTAATTATTAAAATGACGAAACTAGAGTTGTTGAAATAATGTATTAACCAACTTTTTAAAGTTTCAATTCTAGAAGACTTTCTTTTATTATCAAATTTAATCAAAGTTTTTTGAAAAATAGAAAAATTTTTCTATTTTACATTTTGATATTATTCAGAAAATTTGCAATTGTCTTGGCAGAAATTGCATTTTTGAAAACTATTTTAGTTTTTTGCACTTATATATATTGAATATTATTGCAGAATTTTTGAATTAATTTTTAATATAAATAAACATTTTCTAAATTTGTTTTTTTTTATTTGATTTTCAGGTTCAAACGAGAAAAAATCCAAAAGAGGAAGTCAAGTTGGAAGTACAAACACTTCCGTTTTCAATACAACCTCCAAAAGTGTTGAGCCTGAATTGTCGGATAGTGCTACTCCAACAATTGATCAACTTGTTTCTGGAGAGCCATCTCCTCCTGTATCTGCCAACCAGGCCCCAACTATAATGAAAGATCTTTCATCTATAGAAGATGAAAAATATTTAGAAGTTAAAACTTCTAACAATATACCTTCACAAATTGAAGATAAAAATTCCAATATATCCAATAGTATTTCGAATTCTTCTTCAAGACCTGAATCACCTACAATTCAAAATAATAATTTTGAGCAGAAACTAGCCGTTGTTCCAAACATGTTTCTTAAAGCTAATGAATCATCTGAAAATGATGAAAAAGAGAAATTAGATAATAAAAATGATATAAATACAGAAACTACAGAAACTACTAATCACTTAACCGAAACAAAAACTGAACCTTCAGTTCCTGTTGTAAACAAAACTGAGCCAACTCCTCGAAGTAATCTTAAATATTCACACGGTAAATTTTTATTCCTGGCCAAAATTTGCAATATATATATATAATTAGATTTTTATATTTTGTATTTCTAAATAATTGATTTTTGACATTTAGATCAATGGAGCCCGGTTAATCCTCTTGGTAAAAAGAAATATGGCCGAGAATTCCTTTTGGAGTTAATGAATGATCCTGAATCAAAGAAGAAACCTGATAATCTTCCAGATTTAGATGTTGTTATGAATAGTACCAGGGTAAATTATTTTCTATTTATTACTTGTTATTTTAAAAGAATAATTATTAAATTAAATTACGGCCTGTAAATATCAAATTTTAAAATTTAAAATTTCTCAACTAATAAAAATAAATATAAATGAATTTACAAATATTTTTTTTTATATTCTATAGCAAACCTTATCAAAACGAAATAGTCAACAAGGCAAGCCTAACAAAGGAGGAAAACAAAATTTAATTCAATTTTCAATATCACTCAAAGAAGATGTTAAGCTTCATGAATCAGATAATGCTTGGAAACCTGGAAGATTTAAAGGAACTTCCATACCTAATGTAGATAATGAAATTCAAAAAACAGACGATTTATATAAAAGAGTTAGAGGTGTTTTGAATAAATTAACACCTCAAAAGTTCGATACTTTGGTAAATCAAGTTAAAGAATTACCGATTGATAATTCACAAAGATTGAAAGGTGTAATCGATTTAGTTTTCGATAAGGTGTGTATTAAATTAATCCAATTTTTTTAATATGTAGGGAATTTAATAAAAAACAATTCTCTACTTCTTAAGAGGTTTTTATTATTTCATAATACTTAAACATAAACATAAACGTAATAGTCAGAATGGTGGTCGAAAGCATAATGGACAGGAAGCTAACATCAGGTCCGATCTGAGGCGTTTACGGCGCCTTGGCGAACTAAAGGCAGCACCATGCTTCCTCTTAAAATTTTAAATTTAAATTTCTCTTACAATTCGGCCTACCTGACAACAATGATCACCTGATCAACATGTCATCAAATACAAATATTATTATACATATAATTCATCACTTTTAGAATCATTAGAACTTAAAACTTAATTATTAGAAACATTTCATAAGTACATAATTTTTTTCTTTCTATACTACTTACTTAACTATCTAATTACATAGTTGGATCATCAAACTATTACATAAAAATATAAATCTTATAAACTTAATTAATTTTTTTAAAATAACTAACTTAATTCTAGATTAACATAATTAATGCATGTTTTTTTTCACAATAACCAATAACATTCATATGGTTATTTCACTATTAAAATCATTTGATAACCACGGCTTAATCCTAGATACATCATAAACACCTTTAAATGGCAATTGCGTATACTGAAAACCAGGGATATCAATTAACAAATATCGGTCGTTTTGTAATTCAAGAAAAGATTTAAATTTATGAGAAGTAAAAGATGTTGCACGATCCGAAATAAGAAATTTTTTTTTTGGCTTACTATAGTATTGGAAATACATTTTTAAGTTTTTAATTACTTCTACACTACTAGTTGATTTTGTTGGGTACAATTTAGTAAATTTAGTAAACGAATCAATTATTTCAAAAATAAATTTGTTTTTACCAGGAGTCTTTTCTAATGGCCCATAATGATCAATATGAATTATAGCAAAATGATAACGGCTTAAGGCATCCACATGTTTCATTCTTTCGTCCTTTCGATGTTCTAAAGTATAATCATAATTTTGCAGAGATAAAGCCCATCTAGCAATTCGAGGGTTCAAATCCTTTTTATCTAATGTCAATTTCAAACTTGCACAATCTGTTATGATTTTAAAATTGATTCTCTGTAAATGGACATGATATCGTTTAAGTGCATAAATGATAGCTAAACGTTCAGGCTCATAACTATGGTATTTTGATTCATGTTCCGTAGTCCTTCTATTGAAATAAGAAATAGGATTTAATTTATTATCCGACTGCTTTTGAAGGAGAACCGCACCATAACCATCTGACGATGCATCACAGTGCAACTCTGTTTCTACAATCGGAGAATATATTGAGAATACAGGCTGACTAACAAGACAATTTTTGAGTTTCTCAAATGTTTCTAATTGTTCAGAGCCAAATTGTAAAATAGAATTTTTTTTTAATAAATCATATAATAGCTTTGCAATAACTGAAAAATTTTGCTCAAAATAGGATAAACGCCTTGGATAAAGATTAAACAGATTATGATTTGGTTTAATCACAAAATCTGCATCATAACCTAATGGAGATTCATATGACTTACTTTGGGGAGAATTTACAAATTTATTTATTATAGAATCTAATTTAAAACGGTCTTTTACACTTATCTCCGGGTTTACAACATACTTCATTTCTTTGCCATCAAAAGCATTTTCATCTATTAATAATAATTCATTTTTTACAGGTGAAGAAATTTCATTTAATGGGTTAACATTATCAGGAATTTTAATTGTAAAACCTAAATGAGTAAAAGTTATTTCAATTTTAGATTGGTTAATAAAATTACGTCCTAAAAGAATACCACTTGAAATGGTTTGATCCGGCACCACTAATAAATTAACATTGAAGGAATGTCCACATATACTCATAATAGTCTTGAAATTTCCTAAAATGTTTATTAGGCTAGAATTCGCACCAAAAAGTGTTGGCTTAAAAATATTTGTATCAATATATTCATTTGGAACAAATTTAGATTTGATTAAACTAGCACTACTACCAGTATCAATTAATGTTTCAATATTATAAATTAAGTGGTCATTTGCTTGATTATTAACACTAATGGAGGAATAAATTATATAAGGATTACCTAGACAATGTATTGATGGAGTTTTTTCTTGGGACACGTGTTCACCAGATGATCTTTTGATCCACATAAATAGCATGATCCTTTTTCCCTTTTTGGAGCTTTGCAGTCTTTGATCCTATGTCCTGGCTTGTTACAATTAAAACATGTTTTAATTTTAAATGTTGAATCTGGAATTGTAGATTTACTGGAGGTACCTGAAACATTCTTGGACACTAAAGATTCTTTTGATTTAATTTTAGCAAAAATATCCAATTTCGATTTTAATTCTTTTAAAGTTTTAGATTCATAGAGGCTTAATTTGTCCATGTGCTTCCCAGGTATACCATCAACAATATAACTAATTAATGAATCTTCCTCAATTTTAATTCTTGAACCAATTTCTTTCATCTCCATATAATATTGTTGAAATGATTCATTTATATTTTTTTTTCTATTACTCAACATCGAGTGTATTTCGGCTGAGCTAATTTTTCTTTTAAATTCATTTAATAAGATATTCTTAAAAATTGAATATGAAGAAATACCTTTTTCACTTGAAATAAAAAGCTTGGCAAGGCCATCTAATGATTTCCTAGCATAAATCATTTTTTCCAGATCCGTCCAATTAGCAATAGTTGCCATTTCCTCAAAATCAGAAAACCATGTCTCTATTGGATAATTATCTTCTCCTGTAAATTTTCTGATAGAGTCTTCAATATCTCTAAAAGGGATATGTTGATGAGAACTGACTTGAACAGAGCTGAAACCATGTATAAATTTTTCATCAAGAGGCTCTCGTGGAGTCTCTGAATGGCTACTTGCATTTTCTTCTTCTTCTTCTTCAATTTCTCCAGGGTTATCAAAATTAATTAAGAATAATAAAATAATTTCAGCTGTTTTTATTGAAGTTGCTTCATGTTTTAAATTTAATAAAAAACAGCAATTCAACAACTGTTCATAATTAAAGTCTTTTGATATTTTATTGATCATTTGATGAAATACCTCTGAATCTTCTTCTAAATCATCAAATCCTTGAAATGCCAGTAATTTTCTTCTATTTAATCTCAATTCATTTCCATAAATAATTGAGAAGAGTGAACGGACTTGTTTCGCATCAGCATTCAGAATTCTTCTTTTTACTTCTTCGAAATCCGCTAAGCAGGCCATATTGGATATTGGATATATGAATAAGTTAGAATATCCAGGAGTCACTATAATAACAGAGTCACTTTTATCCCACTTCTGAAATCTGTAGGGAATTTAATAAAAAACAATTCTCTACTTCTTAAGAGGTTTTTATTATTTCATAATACTTAAACATAAACATAAACGTAATAGTCAGAATGGTGGTCGAAAGCATAATGGACAGGAAGCTAACATCAGGTCCGATCTGAGGCGTTTACGGCGCCTTGGCGAACTAAAGGCAGCACCATGCTTCCTCTTAAAATTTTAAATTTAAATTTCTCTTACAAATAAATTATTATTTTCTTTTTCTTTTTATTTCAAATTTAATTGTTTACTTCTAGGCCGTCGATGAGCCATCATTTTCAGTTGCTTACGCTACAATGTGTAAAGTTCTTCAAAACATGGCGGTCCCTAATTCTTCCAATACAAAACCTGGTGAAAAAGTTGAAACGGGTAATTTTCGAAAAATTTTAATCAATAGATGTCAAGAAGAATTTGAAAAAAATAAAGAAGCAGAAATTGATAAAGATAAAAAGCTTGAGGAAATTAAAAATTGTGTAGATCCCGTAAGTTATTATATTATATATACAGATTAAATAAAACAATAAAATGATTATTACATTATTTAATGAAAGTAGTGAAGCTAAAAATATTTTAAGGATAATTTCTTTATGATTAAATATAATTAATAAAAAATGAAAATATTAATAAATCGTTCTTTAATAATTGTGTGAAAAAAATTGTATTTTTAGGAAAAAAAGAAAGAATTACAATTGCAATTTGATGAAGATTGGAGAAAAATTCGAATGAAATCCTTGGGAAATATAAGGTACTAATAATTTGTTTAATAGAAAAGAAAGATTGAATATTTATTTAGAACACTTGTCTTTATTTTTGAATGATGAAACTATTTTTTATGTCAGACTAGAGTTTCTGAGTATCTTTGACGATTTTAAAATCTGAACATTATAAATTAAAGTTTCTATTTCTTCTCTTATATGTTCATCTATTTATCATTTAACTACAAATATATTTTTAGATTCATTGGAGAATTATACAAATTATCGATGTTGACTGTAAATATAATGATCCGATGTATCAAACATTTACTAAGCGGAGGTGATGAAGAAAGTTTAGAATGTCTATGTAAATTACTTACGACAATTGGAAAAGATCTTGAAAGTAAAAGTAATAATAATTATCAGGTAATTATTTAATAATTTTAATCTTTCTATTATATATAATTATTTTTTAATTTTAATCTTAATATTTTTTTTAGGATCTCGGTCCCTATATAGATCAAATGAAACAGCTTGCAAATCGAAGAGGAGAAATTTCATCTCGGGTCCGTTTTATGGTACAAGATGTGGAAGAATTGCGATTAAATAAATGGGTTCCCAGAAGAGATGAATCTAATCCAAAAACTATCGATCAAATTCAAAAAGAAGCTGATCGTGAAAGAGAGACAATAGAAACTCTTAATTTAAATACTATGAATACTCCTCGAAAGGATGATAGACTTCAAGATCGTAGAAAACTTAGTAAGTTCGCTCCTATTGACTTTAAAATGAAAAATAATGTAAAAGCATGTCCACTCAAGTTAGATTTGCCTTAAAAATAAATAATCATTAATTATATATTAAAACCATTGATTGATATTCGTTTCTTGTGAATTCATTAATTTATCAAAAATTAAATTTTTTCAGAAAATGAGGAATGGCAATCGGTATCTTGGAGAAGGCCTGCTCCTTTTGATTTAACAAAAATTAAACAATTAAAGGTTAGTTAGTTAACACTTTATTTTTAATATAATCTCAAATTTTCATCAAAATAATTTTTTAATATCTATTATTTCGAAAATTATAAATAATTTACTTTAACATCCTAATAATATATAATATAATCAACAGTATTGAAATAAATTTATTATTATTTTGTTTTAAAGTTCATTTTTCTTATAATGTTTTTCTCTTATATAGCAAGGGTCACTTGATACCCATTTACAACTTGGCTATAAAGGCAAATTTTCACAATGGCGCAGAGGAGTTTCCACGAAAACGGATGAGAAAAAATCAGCTTCATTTAATAGTAACAAATTTGCTGCATTAGATACAAGTGATGATAAACGTTCTTCAGATCTCATGAGATCTTCAAATACTTTAGGATTGGACGTAGAAAGTGAACGTAAAAGAATGCTTAGCTCACATAAAAATGAAGGTAAAACCATAAATGCATAATAATGATAATAAACTATTTATTTAAATTTTTAGCAATACCTTATTTTATTTGAATATTTTTCAATTTAGCTAGAGCAACTCCTCCGGTTTCTCGTTCTAATTCAAGGGATAATTCATCATCATCACATAGAGATGCCCATAATTCTCTCCCTTTTTCAAATGTTGGGATATCCCCATCAGTAACATCTTCAAGTGGAGTTGGACAAACTTCAAATATTACTCCAACTACAAGACCAATTATTCCTCCAAATACATCACATAATCTCAATTCAACATCTGGACTATTGAAAGCTCCAGTAAAATTAGATGAAAATCAACTGAAACTACATACATCAAATATTCTTGATGAATATTTATCAAACGACAATTTAAAAGTAATTATATTTTCTTGATTCATACACACTTATATATATATATATATATATATATATATATATATATATATGTAATATATATATGATGAATATTCTTTTTCTTAATAATTTCATTGAAGATTTATTTTGGAATTCCTCGTTACTGAATTTTATAGATTTTAAATTATATATATCTTATTATTTTCTTTCAATTAATTATAATTATTTGAATTATAGGAACTCTCAGATAATGTTCTTGAGGAATTAATTGAAGAACAACGATCTGAATTTGTTAATATTTTACTTAACCTTGGAATTGAAAGATCGGTTAATGTTCGCGAAAGCATTTCTAAAATGTTAATACATCTTGTATCAAATGATATTTTGAAAGTTGATGATATCTTGAATGGGTATGTTTAAACTTAATTTTTATATTTAATTAATAATTATTTATATTATTTTAATATTATTTATATTTTTAGTTTTATGGATATATTTGAAATAGCTAAAGATATTATCATTGATGTTCCCAAGTTTTGGAACTTTGCTGCGGATTTCCTTGGTAATTAAACTTTTTTAATATTTTTTTCCATCTTAAGCATTTTATATATATAATAAATAATTTAAACATGATGATAATTTATTTACGGATCTCTATGATGGATTGAAGCTCAACAGGGCTGAAAAAACTAAATTATTATTTTGATTTGATATATTTCTATAATAAGTTATTATTTAATGTATTTTCATTTTTTTTAGCCCCACTTATTACTTCGAAATCCATTTCTTGGGCTCAATTCCGAGATGCTATTAAAATTAAAGATATTGATTGTTCTAAACTTCTTCCTCATTTATTTCAAATAATTGTGAAGACTCAGGTAATGAATAATAAATCAGTTTATATTATTTATAATTAATTTTACATGCATATTTTAATTTTGTATTTTAAATAAAATGATGAAACATAACTTTTTAAGTCAGACTAGAGTTTCTGAGATAACTTGATGAAAATTGATTCTGAGGGAAAAAAAAACTATTTTTTATGTATAAATAAATTTATAAAATTTAGTAATTATAAAGAAAAAAGAGAAAATGGTTTATTTTTGCGAATTCAACAATTATTTTTTTTGTTTTAGAATCCTGCAACTATACGTCAAGAAATGGAATCTCAAAACGTTGAAATTAAAGATTTTATTTCTGGTGAACTTTCACAAGAGAGTGAAATTTTAATATTATAATTTATTAAGACATTTATATAAATAGTATTTCATATTACAATTTTATTTTTTTTAAAAATATAAATTAAAAAATTTAACTTTTTCTTTTTGTTAGTTTCAATACAAAATACACCTCTATCATAATTATAAGTATATAATTTTCCAATTTTATTCATTTTAATGACAATTATTTCTTATTTATATTTTTTTATAGACACATCATTTTCCAATGAAATTTACCATTCCCTATAAGATAATGACAAAACAGTTGGAAACCTCTATTCCATTTATACTTCAAAACTAATTCTTAAAACAGACTTTGTGACAGACAATTAAATGCATTGAAATCAGACATTACAATTTTAATTAAATTTTTCTAATATAAATCTGAACGGCTAATCATTTGGTTTTTCTTTTTAGCTATACCAAAGTGACTATTATAAACTTGAAATGAATTGCCTATTAAATTTAAAAAAAAACAATGGTACGACTAGACGGGATAATTTAATTATTTTGTCTCTCATGAACGAGACATTATTGAACAAGAAATATTTTTTATACGACAGACTTTTATCTAATTCCCAATTTTTTATGAGAGACGGGACATATTTTTCTATATTTGGTTCATGACTTATTGCATTTAAACTTGGAAACTTAGCAATTTTTTTATTTCTAACCGTTAACAGACTAGACTCAGACAGAATTTCATTTATTAATGATTTATTTAGACTATGATGGGACGTACGATTGACAATATCCGCAGGTATGTTTTTAGTTACTTTTATAGACTCGATTTTATTTTTTAAGTGCTGGAAAAATTCATTAGGATGTTTATTTGAGAGATCATTTCGTTGGCTAATTTCAGGCTCGGTTTCTGTTAATGATGGCTTTTCATTCACAGACAGAACGACATAAGACAGACTATCAGGACAATTATTACTATTAACATTAATTACTATTAACATTAATTTCAATTATTGATTCACAAATTTTTTCTTTTAAATTTACATAAGACAGACGAGGGGGATTATTATTACAATTATTTTTAACATTATGATTAGTGTTATTATTAATTTCAATTTCCGTATCAAAAGGTTTATTATTTAAATTTACACTGGACGGACTAGCAGGACTAATATTATTAATATCATTAACACTATTAATTTCAATTAATGGATCAAAAGTTTTTTCATTTAATTTTACATAAGACGGACAAGAAGAATTATTATCACTATTAATATTAACACTATCATTATTCTTATTATCAATTTCACTTACTGTAATAAAAGTTTCATTATTTAAATCTACAGAAGACGGACTAAAAGGCTTCTTATTACTATTAATTTTAACACCATCACAATTTTTATTATCAAATTCAATTACTGTATTAAACGTTTTAATATTTAAATTTACAGAAGACAGACAAGAAGAACTATTATTTCTATTAATTTTAACACTATCATTGTTCTTATTATCAATTTCATTTACGGTATCAAAAGTTTTATTATTTAAATTTACAGAATACGGACAAGACGAATTATTATTACTATTATTAATATTATGACTATCATTAACTTCATGATCTAATATAATTTACTAACACAATATGATATTTAATTTTGCAAACAACTACTAATTGATTTCTATAAAAAAGCTTGGGACGGGTGCCTTGCTTTGAATGTCTCGAAATATGCGATGCCTTGTTTTTATTATTTATTATTAAAATTTTATTCGATATAACTCCCGTGTATTTTCTATAGGAGATTGAAAAAAAATTATTGTTTTTATTTATTCTAATTTGAATGGGCCCAAGGGGGGTGTGTGTTTTAAATTTATCAATTATATTGCAGGTACTTTCCATTTCTAATTTCTCTTGCTCTTCGCTACCTGACACTACACCTATCAGAACAATGGGCATCTTTCTCCATGACATTACCTCTGTGGGCTCCTTAGAATTTATTTTGACTGCGTCCATCGGTATATTTTTCCTTTTTGTAAATTCTTTTATCGGGACACTGGGAATTATTTTCATGCATGTGTCAATTTTTTCTTTTAATTTTCTCCACTCTGGTCCCTTCCCTATTGTTTGTATATTTTCTTTATTATCCCTATTTGGACTTTTTGAAATTTGAATTTTGCTAATAGACATTGCCTCCGGGGCCTGGTCAATTCTTTCTTTTAAATTTACTATTTCTGGTACCTGCTCTTTTATTACAATTTCTCTATTTTCCAACCCAATATTTATTTTTTCAATTTTGTCTGACTTAGTTATATTGTCTATAAACGATACATTTTCATTTTGACCCTCTATTTTTTTGATTTGCTCTATTTTTAATTTTTGCCTATTAAAATCTGACTGTCTACCCGCTTCTACGTCTGGTTTCATTAGGTCCAGAATTTGTTGGGGCATGCCATTGTTTCTAAATTGGGGGAGTTGGTTAACATTTCGTGAGGTGAAATGATTAAAAGGGCCTTGCGAATTGTGGTAACGGGGAGGGGGGTGGTAATTTTGATAATTATTAGAATGAGAGTGATTTCTGGGAGCGAATTGTCTATTGTAATTTGAATCGTAGGGATTACTCTCGCTTTTTGTTTCGCGAAATATGTGCCTAGGATCCTTTCTTAAATCTTCCCAGATGGTTAGATTTACGTGGGTCAGCATTTCATTGGCACGGCCTTGAATTTTATCTCTAACGTACCTGAGGAGAAATTCGTGCTGGTCATAAGGAAATGCGCTATAAATTTTATCTACCGTATTAATAAATCTTTGGAGTACGTTTGACACGCCCTTAAAGATAGGAATACATTGTAACAAATGATCTGTATTCATTTTCATCATTAATTTCATTTTTCAATTACTTTATTTATTGTATTATTTATTTTGATTATTATTATTTTAATTATGAAATGTTGGCCGACGATGACCCTTCGTTTTCGGCATAAAAAAATAATTATTTTATGATGTAAAATGAACGAATTTATTATTTATTTTTAAAAATTTCAATTTTTAATTTTATCGTCAAAGTTATGAAAGGTTGGCCGACGATAACCCTCCGTTTTCGGCATAAAAAAATAATTATTCATCAGAAAAATGTCAATAATATATTTTTATGATGTAAAATGAACGAATTTATTATTTATTTTATAAAAATTTCATTTTTTAATTTTACTCTAAAAATTATAAAAGGTTAGCGTAGGATGACCCTCCGTTTTCGGCATAAAAAAATATTATTCATCAGAAATATCAATAATATATTTTTTTAAATATTTTTATGATGTAAAATGAACGAATTTATTATTTATTTTCTAAAAATTTCATTTTTTAATTTTATCTGAAAAATTATGAAAGGTCATCGTAGGATGATGACCCTCCGTTTTCGGCATAAAAAATAATTATTTTATGATGTAAAATGAACGAATTTATTATTTATTTTTAAAAATTTCTTTTTTTAATTTTACCGTCAAAGTTATGAAAGGTTGGCCGACGATAACCCTCGGTTTTCGGCATAAAAAAATAATTATTCATCAGAAATATCAATAATAAATTTTTTTAATATTTTTATGATGTAAAATGAACGAATTTATTATTTATTTAAAAAAATTTCATTTTTTAATTTTACAGTAAAAATTATGAAAGGTCATCGTAGGATGACCCTCCGTTTTCGGCATAAAAAAATAATTATTCATCAGAAATATCAATAATAAATTTTTTTAATATTTTTATGATGTAAAATGAACGAATTTATTATTTTTATGATGCAAAAATTATGAACGGTCAGCTAAGGATGACCCTCCGTTTACGGCATAAAAAAATAATTATTCATCAGATAAATGTCAATAATATATTTTTATGATGTAAAATGAACGAATTTATTATTTATTTTCTAAAAATTTCATTTTTTAATTTTACCCTAAATATTATGGAAGGTCATCGTAGGATGACCCTCCGCTTTCGGCATAAAAAAATAATTTTTCATGAGAAATATCAATAATAGATTTTTTAAATATTTTTATGATGTAAAATGAATGAATTTATTATTTATTTTCTAAAAATTTCATTTTTTAATTTTACCCTAAAAATTATAAAAGGTCAGCGTAGGATGACCCTCCGTTTTCGGCATAAAAAAATAATTATTCATCAGAAATATCAATAATAAATTTTTTAAATATTTTTATGATGTAAAATGAACGAATTTATTATTTATTTTCTAAAAATTTCATTTTTTAATTTTACCCTAAAAATTATGGAAGGTCATCGTAAGATGACCCTCCGTTTTCGGCATAAAAAATAATTATTCATCAGAAATATTAATAAAATATTTTTTAAATATTTTTATGATGTAAAATGAATGAATTTATTATTTATTTTCTAAAAATTTCATTTTTTAATTTTACCCTAAAAATTATAAAAGGTCAGCGTAGGATGACCCTCCGTTTTCGGCATAAAAAATAATTATTCATCAGAAATATTAATAATATATTTTTTAAATATTTTTATGATATAAAATGAACGAATTTATTATTTATTTTCTAAAAATTTCATTTTTTAATTTTACCCTAAAAATTATGAAAGGTCATCGTAGGATGACCTTTCGTTTCCGCATAAAAAAATAATTATTCATCAGAAATATCAATAATAAATTTTTTTAATATTTTTATGATGTAAAATGAACGAATTTATTATTTATTTAAAAAAATTTCATTTTTTAATTTTACAGTAAAAATTATGAAAGGTCATCGTAGGATGACCCTCCGTTTTCGGCATAAAAAAATAATTATTCATCAGAAATATCAATAATAAATTTTTTTAATATTTTTATGATGTAAAATGAACGAATTTATTATTTTTATGATGCAAAAATTATGAACGGTCAGCGTAGGATGACCCTCCGTTTTCGGCATAAAAAAATAATTATTCATCAGATAAATGTCAATAATATATTTTTATGATGTATAATGAACGAATTTATTATTTATTTTCTAAAAATTTCATTTTTTAATTTTACCCTAAATATTATGGAAGGTCATCGTAGGATGACCCTCCGCTTTCGGCATAAAAAAATAATTTTTCATGAGAAATATCAATAATAGATTTTTTAAATATTTTTATAATGTAAAATGAACGAATTTATTATTTATTTTCTAAAAATTTCATTTTTTAATTTTACCCTAAAAATTATGGAAGGTCATCGTAAGATGACCCTCCGTTTTCGGCATAAAAAATAATTATTCATCAGAAATATTAATAAAATATTTTTTAAATATTTTTATGATGTAAAATGAATGAATTTATTATTTATTTTCTAAAAATTTCATTTTTTAATTTTACCCTAAAAATTATAAATGTCAGCGTAGGATGACCCTCCGTTTTCGGCATAAAAAATAATTATTCATCAGAAATATTAATAAAATATTTTTTAAATATTTTTATGATGTAAAATGAATGAATTTATTATTTATTTTCTAAAAATTTCATTTTTTAATTTTACCCTAAAAATTATAAAAGGTCAGCGTAGGATGACCCTCCGTTTTCGGCATAAAAAATAATTATTCATCAGAAATATTAATAATATATTTTTTAAATATTTTTATGATATAAAATGAACGAATTTATTATTTATTTTCTAAAAATTTCATTTTTTAATTTTACCCTAAAAATTATGGAAGGTCATCGTAGGATGACCCTCCGTTTTCGGCATAAAAAATAATTATTCATCAGAAATATTAATAATATATTTTTTAAATATTTTTATGATGTAAAATGAACGAATTTATTATTTATTTTCTAAAAATTTCATTTTTTAAAGATTTTATTTATTTATTATTTTATTAAAGATTTACCATTATTATTACTAATAATTTAAATGTGTGTCGGCATACAAGATCATTAAGTCAATTCTGTTTAAAATAATGTTGTCTTTTTTCTAAAGAAAAATTTCTAATCCATATTTGATATTTGTAAATTATTAAAAATAATAATAATAATGAATTTAATATACAATAATTATTTAGTATGAAAAACTGAATCAATTAAAATATAATTTTTTATTTTATTTTGAATACGTATATCATTAACGTTAAAAATTAGTAAAAGCAGTGGTGTATTGCGAGGGGAACGGGGGGAACAACGTTCCCTTAACTTTTTCAGAATCGGAACGAGTTCCAGTACTTTTTCATTTCCAGACAACTCCTACTTAAATCTACTGTTAGAATTTCTGTTTTTGTGTTAGTTAATATTTTGAATAGTAAGAATAAGAAAAAATAAAAACTTATATGGAGAAAAATAGTTTGCTGAAAATAGGATTTTTTTTGCTCACACTATACGTTCCCTTACTTTTTATTTTACCAATACATCACTAAGTAAAAGGTAGTTTTACACAAATTGAAATATTAAAATTATTATAAATGAAAATATATATATAACAGGGAAGAAGAAATAAATAAATTATGAATAAAATTAATAAATATTTTTATTTGTTTAAAAAAAACAATTAAAATTTGTTTCCATATCATATTCATCAATCATATTATACATAATATATATAATATTATATAATAATCTTTATAATACTTATTATCTTATTAACAATAATTCAAAACTATTATTTAAACTAATATTTTTATTTTTTTATTTTTCTGTTTCGTATTAAATCAAAAAATGATATGAAAGACAATCTATATATCGTCTTTATATTTTTTTTTTCAGTGATAGTGCATCGTTATTTATTTACAATTTTATTAGATAAGGAAAGATAATCAAATTGTTTTCTAAATTACAACATATAAATCAAAAATAAATAAAAACGAAATTTTTACAATATAATTAAAATCAAATAATATACCTATTAACGTTAAAATAAAAATATAGATTTATTTCTCTATAAGTTTAGTTTTTTTAGAAATATTTAGTTTTTGTCATCATAAATTGTGTAAGTTAAATATTTATTTTATGTTATAGCGCGATTGGTGTGATGTTTGTTTGTATAGAATCGATTAATATAATTAATATTATTATTATTTAAAATTTTTTTATCTAGAATGAATGATTTTTGCGTCTCTAAGAGCAAATTGTATCTATTTTTTTATGAATATATATATATATATATATATATATATTTATATAAATATATATATTACAGTCAAACAATCCTCAGTATCAAACACATATATCAATTATATCATGTCATTTTATTATATAATATTGAATTGTATAAAAAATAAGTGATATTTATATGTGGTTGTCATTTAAAAAGAAGAAACTAAAATAATGAAGTGGTATTAGGAATATTATTATTAAAATAATGCTGAAAAGTCTAAGAAGTCCTTTGGTTCTTAATTAATAAATTAATTTTTAAAAAATTGTAATCTTAAAAAAATAATTTTATTTTAAAAATTATGAAATTTTAAATGAAGAATATTTTTCAGAATAAAAAAAATTAAAAATATATAAGTTATAAGAGAATAATAGCCAAATTATCAAAATATTTATATTTTTATTTAGAATACATATAACCTACATAGGATATAGTTATTTTTCCTCAAGTATTATAATTTAATTTTAAATTTATAATTATAAATTACTTTTCTTTTTTTGAAAGTTGTCAAAAACAGTTTCAAAGAATACATTTGATAATTATTATAAAGAAATTGATTGAAACAAAATTGAGAAATGTTAAAAAACCGGTATTCTCTCTAAATTTCTGGGTAGAATGCTAAAAACGACAACCACACATGATATATGATTACATAAATTGAAATTTTCTTTCAAATAAAGTTTGTTTGAATTATGAATAATCTAAAAATATAAAATACACGAATTAATATATTATTTACATTTATTATTGAATCATGTATTTTATATTAAATATATATTTATTTTTATTTTTTAGAAAAAAAAAAAAATTATATAATTTATTTAACATAAAACATGAGGATTGTATTTATAAATATTTATTTATATTTTAAAAAATTTTCTTTTAATATAGAAAATATTCAACTTAAATATTTTATTTATAAAAAAATCATAATTATTATTATAATTCAATTATAAGCGTGAATGATTTTTATTTTGTTTTTGTTTTTTTTTGTATAATTATTTAATTTATATTATTTATTTATAGGCATATGAAATATAAAACATATTTATATGCATGTTATATTATTATTATTATTATTTTATTTTTTTATGAATATATTTACAACTGGACGAAGCGAGCAGAGCGGACGAGTCCCAAAAAAATGGCCGTCGTCGAGTCCAAATAGAGAGTGTTGATTGATTGAAATCGAGAAATTTGAATGAGTGAGAGAGATAGAGAGAGAAATTAGAAAAGATTTTGAATGTGAGTAAAAGGGTTTAAGTGGGAAGAGGAAGGGGGAGGGCTGGCAGTGCTAATTAAGACTCGACGGCTATCAATTCTCAGTTCAATTTCAAGTAGATCCCTTTAATGAGTTTTTATTATTATTATTATTTTTCATTGTATGATTCATTAGTTTTTTTCTTAACTATGTCTTTTTGGAAATTATTGTTTGTTTTTTGTTTTTTGTTTTTAATTTAATAATTATTATAGGACTGGGGCAAGCGGCCTGCGAGAATTTTAGAAACAAATCTCTATTTCTTATTTTCTTAATAATATAAGTGTATATATCTATATATGTATATAAAACAAAAACAAAAAAAAAACAAGAATATAATGTATAACAAAAATATTATAATATTAAATATACACATATATAATACTAGAAAGTATAATTATAGTACATAATATTTTCATATATATATATATAATATATATATAATATATTCTTATCCAAAATTAAAATGAATTAAACAAATTTTATTTTTTTCAATTTATCCATACTTATAAAATATTATTTATTGTTCTATTTTTTTCTTTTATTTAATTAACATCCAATATATTATATGAAGGCACTAGTAGTAGTTGAAATACACACAAACATATTATTATATTTTGTTTACTATGAATTTATCTAATTACAAAATATTTATATAATATACTTAAATGTTTATTATATAATATATATTTTGTTTTATTCATATTTTTTTTTATTTATTTATATTATATTCATTATAAAAATTGACAAATATATTATCATATTAGAGAAGAATAAAAGAAATAGAGATTTTTTAAAAATTTGATATTTGAGATAAACGTGATTTATCATGTTAATAAGTAAAAAAAAATATCGACTAGAAGTTTAATATAATATATATTAATAAATATATAAGATTTTAATAAATCTATATTATTTAAGAATATAATTACATGTTTAATATAAAAATCTTTTGGACTTAATAATTAATTATTATTACCTTGAAAAAAACAAAAGTAAAATTAATTATACCTTTGGTTAGTTTATGCCCCCTTCTGGTTAAAATGAGAAGGAAACTGAATTTCACATCCTTTTCCTTAATCTAAATTATATATCAATTATATATTGTATATTGGAAAAATATTTTTGGATTAATATTTTGAAAATTAAGTGTAAATATTCTGATGAGTATGTATATATTTATATTTTAAATTTATTTTATTCGTTAAAAAAATTAAATTAAATATATATATATATAAATAAAAACATGAATATACATTTGAAGGTACCATAATAATAATTATCAATCCAAAAGTATTTTTATATATAATATAGAAAATAAATTATAATATTAATAAATAACATAAAAAATTAAATTCATTGATTAGGCAATGAAATTAATATTAAGTCCAAAAGAACATGTTTTGTCATTTATCTCATATATCATTTTTGAAACTCCGGTTGAGTGACACCAACTCATCGGATGACACTCAACGTGACCGTTTCACCAGTGGTCTTGAGTACGGCGACCGCCTGGTCATGAGTCAATCCGTCCAAACTACGACCGTCAACGGAAAGGATTTGATCCCCGCGTCTAAGAACACCCCCATGATTGCCGAACACAGTTTTCACATAAATTGGCAGATCGCCGTTTTGACTGCCACGGCCGCCGACAATCGAGAAACCGAGGCCGTCCGTGCCACGTCTCAATGAAATGGTGAGGACACTCGATCCTAAAGGACTGATTGGCTCCGTGTTGGAAGGTGTCGGTGATGCGGATGGCGACGGTGGCGATGATAGATTAAGGGTCAAATCGGTCGTCAGCGGTATTGAGGAGATGGCTGGTGGTATTGCAGGCTTCGACGGAAGAACTACGTCGGTCAACGCCGGACACCTGCTACACAAATTAATTAGACTCATTGCCGTCAAAATAAAATAAAAAAAAATAAAAAATAACAAAATAAAAAAAAAACAACAAATAAATAAATATTCTTTGTAAAAATGACATATATTGACGTAAAAAAAAATATTTTACCCTTTTTTTTCTTTTAAATACCAATTACATATTTAATATTTAAACCACGGTAATTATTTAGTCTAACCGATGTATCATGGATTTGGATAAAACTTTACCAGTAGATTCCTTTTTTGATTCCAAACAAACTTACCTCAAGAAGTATGTGGCGGTCGCTTCTAGACGAGATAAAAAGTATTAAAGTTTACTAATAAACTAATTATGAATGAGCATTCATTTAATAATGTTTTATTGATTAATTCACTAATTTTCGGATTTTATAGGTTCGGTTTGGATATAAGAAGATTAAAAAATCAATTAATTAAATAATTTTCCTATATCCAAATCGAACTTATAAAACCCGAAAATTAGTGGAGATCTCTGGTGGCGAAATAATAAAACATGGTAGCTTATTAGAAAATCAATGGATTTATATGCAAACTTTAATAATTTTTATCTCTTAAATTAGAAGCGGCTTAAGGAAAGTTAGTTTGGAATCAAAAACTGAATCCACTGGTAAAGTTTTATCAAAATCCATCATTCATACATTAGACTAAACAATTACTTAAACCACTTATAAATTTTCATAAATAAAATAGAAAAAAACAACCCCAAAGGAAAAATATTTATTATGTTAAATTAATAATTAAAAAACAAAACAAAAAACAAACAAAGAAAACAAATAAAAAAGACACAAAAATTATTAATTAAATAATTTATTTGGATTTATACAATGAATATATAAATAAATAAAATATATTAATATATAAATAGAAAATATATATAAATATAAATAAATAGAGAAAGTAGATGAAGCATTAGACATAGGCGAACAGAAAATAAATTAGAACCCAAAAATAGTCAAAGGACAAATGAAAGAAAGAAAGAAAGAGAGAGAGAAAAGAGAAAGTGACGAGAGAGTGAGAGAGTTAAAATTATATATAGATATATTAAATTTAATTAATAAAAAAAGTAGATGAATTGGTTTTGAAATATTTATATTTATTTAAATAAATATCATATAAAATACAAAAGAAAAAAAACGAAAATCAACATTGATATACTAATAAAAAAAAACAATAATAATGATAATAATAATACTAGTAAGATATATTTATTTATTTATAATAACATGGGGTAAATAATAAATAAATACATAATTTACTTAATTTTTTTTTTTTGGTTGGAGGAGGATATTTTTTGACGGACTTACCCCAGTGGCAGTCTTTACTTCCTGGGATGCGTGAAACACAAACAAAGAGAAGGATCAGTATAAATAAATAATAAAAAAAAATTAATTAATAAATAAATATAAAAAGAAAACTCTTTTATTTAAAGAATAAATTAATATTAATAATAATAGTAATATTAATATAATATGGTAATAAAATCGATATATATATATACATATATATATATGTATATATATAGATAAATAGGTAGTATGATAGAAAAAAAAAATTGATTTATGAATAGTGTGTGTATGTGTATGTGTGTTTTATAGATTCCGTCGGCGAAATGACCATTTTGCTAGATGACGTACAATCGAGGTTCGTTTTGGATTTTCCATCTGTCCCGGATTCGATGTCGGTTCGACGGAGGCCGTATGAGCGTCTGTTGGCGCCTCATGCCTACAAGGGCACGTCGAAGAGGAGAATAAAGGGGAGGGCACGGCGAGAGATAATTAAAAAAAAATAAAATAAAATAATAATAATAATAGAAATAGTAAGGAAGAAAATAGAAGTGAAGAGAACGATCCAATCAGAGAGGAACATCGTTTTGATTTGATGTTTAATTTAATAATAAATTACAATGATAGAGCAAATTTTAAGTTTTATGTAAAAAGTTAAATATATATTATATATTAAAAAATAAAATATGAGGAAGAGGTGGTGGTGGGGGTGGGGTGGGGGTGGATTGGGAAAATGATTTGGTGAAAAATAATAGTCAATTTCACAAGAAGCAGACAACCAAAACCAAAGAAATTCAAAAATTAAAATTAATATAAATATATTTAATAAAGAAAATAAATATATGATAGATTTACATGGGTGACATTTAAAAAAAACAACTATATTATTATAATTAAGTTGAATGATTGATAGAGGATTTGTAATTATTTAAGCTTTTCACTTTATACATCAAATCTTAGCAAAAATTGTATATATATACATACAATTATTTGAAATTGTTTCAGAACGTTTATTAGTTTTTTTTTAATTTAAAATAAAAAATTTAAATGACGTCAGCAACTACATCAGACAGCCCTTAAATACAAAATATGATAAATATAAATAAAATCAAATTACGAAATATATATTATGTTATATCCACAGGACATACTTTTCTGTCTTTCAGTAATACGTACGTTTAAGGGCTGTATGTTTTATGACTATTTTTTTTAATTTATGTTCTTTTAAATTTAAATTATTTCAACGTTTTATATATTAAAAGAATACTCATACTCTCTAATTATTTTAATTTTTTCTTCCAGTATCATATATATGGTTATATAAATATCTAGAAATATTAGTTTTTAGTGTATATTCGCCCTAAAAAATTAGATATTCACGGATTTATGTGATTGTTAATTAAGTTTTTAATTATTAATTAATTTTCGTACCTCCAGTTTTATAAGGCTTTGAGCTTTTCAAAAATGTATTTAGCTTAGATAGTAAGGGGAGATAATTCTTTATTATAATATATAAATTATTTCAAAATAACAATATATCTCTATAGTTCTGCAGCAACCTCATTTCTCCAAAAGTCCATTCCTACATTGTCTGCCTACCGCGTCCTTGCCATTTCAACTGGACGTTTCTCAATCGGTACCCCCACAAATAGATTTGTCGCCAGTCATTCCTCTCCCATTCTTGCCAGGTGTTCTTTCCATCGCAACTTTCTTGATTTTAAGATCTTAGTCTAATGCATAGAGATCATGCAATTCCACGATATGCAATCCTCGTCATTCTCCAGTGACCTTGGTCTTTGGTCCGTAAATTATAAATAAGGATAATTTATTTATTTTCAGTTCAGTATTATCTTGATTAATATATTAATTAATTATTAAATTAATTAATTATAGATTAAGATGGAAGAGAATTGTACTCCTGGCTTAAATATTGAATTCGGTTGAAATTAAATTTATCGATTCACACAATGTCTGTTCTTTGTACTAAAAGGAGATTTGAAAAGCGTTTAAGAGGTAATTGATCTGATTAAGCATATCACTAAAAATGTTCCTTCCATTCGCTAAATAAAAATTTTAAAATTTATCAATACCGTTTTGAGTTCAAATTTGTTAGGTTGGTCAAATACCCTTTAAGAGTAGTTCTTAATGAGTTAAAATAATGGAAAAGACCTAAGCATCTAACATTTAGAAAGATTTTCATGTTTTTTTTTAAACCTAACTAAATGGTTACGAGTATGAATCAAAACTCACAAAGTTCAATTGAAATCTATAATAAATATCGTATTATTGATTTAGATTAGCTATATTTATAGAAAGAAAGGGAGAAATATTTATTTGAACGAATGATTGAATAAAATAATGTTTTCAATATTTAATTAAAATGTATAATGTGAAAGCATTTTATTTTAAATATATTTTTTTTTTGATATTTTTATTTGAGAATAATTTAAAGGTTAAGAAAAATACACAGAATTCTTTAATATTTTGTTGTTGTTGTTAGAAAAAATAAATACCTGTCGCCCGATGGGGCTGATGAGGGTACTCTCCGGGGCCCCGAGGGCCGAAGTCGGCCCAATCGAATTCCCACTCGACCAGTGGCGGTTTTTAAAATCGCTGCTGCTTCCTCTTGGGTGGATGTCTTTAAACATTGGCCATTTACTGCGAGGATTTGATCCCCCTTCATTAATCGACCATCAGCATCGGCAGCCCCTCCAGATACCTAAAAAATAAAAATAAAATGAATAATGATATAAATTCAAATAAAAATAATATAATTAATTTAAGTTTAAAAAAGGGATATTTATAAAAAATAAAATCATATATAATAAATAATACTAAAAAATAAAAATAAAATTTTAAATATTATATATAAATTTTCATTTAAAATAATAATAAAATAAATTCAAAATATTCCATTTTCAAATACATTTACGTTATTATTAACTTTACTTCTCGTTTGTCTGTTCGCTCAAATCAAAAATTGCAATTGATTTTTTCATCAACTTTAAATTGAGCTAAATGTCTGAAAATGTTTGTTATTTAAATATAATTGAATTATAATTAATCAATTAAATGTAATTAGCGAATAAAGATTAGTTTTTTTTTCAAAATCATCTGAAGCATAAATTGATAATTGATATTGATTTCATTTTGAAAATAAATAAAAATATTTTAAAACATTAAAATTAAAGATTAATTTGTATTAATCAGATTTAGAGCTATTGCAAGAGGGGTAGGTTTCCTCTAAAAGAACATGTGAAAGAGAGTTTTTTTGTTATTTGTTTCCCCCCCCCCCCAAGTGTGTGAAGAGGGATTCCCAGAAAAAACTAAACTCCTCTCTTCTACACCCACACTTATATATAATTCTAATAAATATTAATAAAAATTGTTATTAAATTAAAATTACATCACATGTAAGAATAGTATCTAATATTTATATTTATTCATAATTCCTAGGTATATAAATAATTATAAATTATTTTTTTTTATACCTATTTTGTAATGTATTATAATTTAATAATAATAAATATAACATGTTTATTTTAGGTAAATTTTATAAAATTTCTATATATTACTACAGGAGAAATTATATATATTTCATTAAAAAAATTGTATAATAATGAGAGAGAAGAGCGTTTCACATCAAAACATAAAAATGAATACTCTTTCGTAATAATTAACATATATTAATATTTTATATTAATTTGCATATAAAAGAATAAATTTATTTCAAATATAAAGGAATATTAAGAAAAAAAAACAATCATGTTTTAATAAAAAAATAAAATTATGGTATAAAATACAGAATTATGCCCATATAAAATAAGTGATTTTCCAAAAAATTACCTTTTAAAACAATGCAAAAAAACAAGTTCCTAGTTTTTAAACTTATAATATAATTCATACAACAAACTGTACAGTATTTTTGTATTTTATACTAAAAAGTATTTTTATAATAATTTTTCTATAACTTCCTGACAAAATTTATGATGGAATTGCTACATATTCAACGAAAAACATTGGGCGTATGTGGTTCTTCTATGTTATTTCTATGCTATTCAATACCTATGTAGAACTATTATTTATACGTAAATATCAAACTAAAACACTCCATTAACAAGTAACACAATTTCTTCTAATATATAATCAACTGTATTTTATTTGATTGAGTATGTATAAATTTAAGACAATAATAATTTTTTTAGAAATTTATTACAAGATACAAGTATATTACAGTGAAAAAAAATAAAATTGTATATTATTAGATTTTAAACTGTCACTTTTATAGCATAATATAAATAATTGATCAGTTTGTGAGTTTAATAAAAATTTTATTATTACAAAAATTGATCATTTACATAAGTAGATAAATAAAACTGCATTTTACTTTTTGTTATTGATTTATTTATTTTATGAATTAATTTAAGCGAAAATGTTACCCATTTGGTTATGATCGTAATTTTGTTTACAAGATTTCTGCCATACAATCTCCCCCCTCCACATACACATACGTTAACATGAAAACCACTTTGTTAGAACCAGAAAACTTGAAAACTTGAAACGTAGAAAATTTTTTTTTTGGATAGAAAATTAAAAAAAAAATGATGAGCTCAATTTTTAATTATGATAGGAAAAAAATACTTACCACATCAGATATAAAGACACCAGGTCCTTGCCGACGTCCTACGATACTCAAACCGAGTCCCTTGCCTGGTTTCTTCGTTAATTCTAATTCAAGGATTTCAAGAAGTTCGTCATCCCGGGCACTTGGCTCCTCGCGAGAAACCACCATTCGTACCTGAATATTTATATTAAATAAAAATAAATTATATTTCTTTTTTTTCAAATTTTTCATTGTTAATTTTAAATTACACTTTTAAATAAAATGATTAGTTTAACATTTTGATGTGTGTTTTTTGTTTTTGTTTCTTTTATTTTACTTTCATATCAAAAAAATGAACTATGGTCAGGCTCAAAAACGTCCGACGAATTGAACTAAATTAATTTCCAAACAAAATTATATATAATTATATATAGTATAAAAAAAATTATGTCTAAAACTTGAATTCTTCGTTGTCGATAACTTCCTAGCGGAAGTGTCGTGGCCCTAATAACTCCACAGGAGTCATAGGGTGTTCATGGGAAAATTTGACCGAAGTGGTTTCCCCTTGCCTTCTTCGGTGGGGCAGCCGATGTTAAATTGAATTAGATTTTTATATTTATTAATTTATTAATTAAATAAATATATAATCTTGAGTTCTATGCTGGGATTCGAACTCAGGCTTCCTGTGTAGAAATCTAGTACTCTACCCACTCAGCCATGCTGCCCCAAAACTTGAATTAAAATGACTAAATTATATTATTTTGGTTTTTATTTTTAGTTTAATTACTCAATTATTAATTACTATTATATTTTAAGTGAGATATTTTCCCACAATGAATATAAAATTATTCCTACTGAGGCAGTAAGTAAATATACCCAATTTTATCAAATTTCGTTGAGCCGTTCAAGCTATACACGCTATACGGACAAACAATGGACAAACGGACAGACGGACAGGTATCATGCTAAGAATACTTTTTTCTGTTAACAAAATGCAAGATTCGTGAAGATATGTAAAAATCTCCAAATTTGGTGTGAAAAAAATACTTTCCCTTCCTATCGTCGGTCTGTAAAAATTGAGTTATAACCTATAAAAAATTAGATTTAAATAAAAAATTTATCAAAATTAATATAATAATAATTAAAAAAAAGATAAAATCCCTCTTCTTTCATTGGAAGATGCTTTATAATATTAATATAAATATTAATTCTGGTAAACTTTTTTAATGTTCTTATTTAAATTATCATTTAGGACAAAGAATGTAATAATTTTTGAATAGAAATTAATTGAAAATTGATAAATGCTAATTAACCTTATATAAATATATATTAAAATTTAATTATTATAAATCTCTGAAAATATATCATTTATGATAATAAAATTAAGGTTAAGTTTTCAAATCAGTGTTGAGAATCTTGTAATATCCCTGGAAAGAGGATGATAATAAAAGTGAGAAAGAAAGAGATAGAGAAAGAGACCTTGGCTGGAGTCTGTCGTAAGGCGGCAAGTGCTTGGGCGTGTGTAATGGAACGAAAATCTTCGTTATTGACTTCGATGATTTGATCCCCGGGACGTAAGCGGCCATCACGAGCAGCTGCTCCATCGCTGTACACTTCATGGATAATAATCGCTCCCTGGGGATTAAAAGGAAAAGGTTATTACCAAATTTTACATGATATGTTAATATATTCATAGAAAGAAGAGAAAAGAACTATTTAACAATAAAATTTTATTTTATCTTTCATTTTTACTTAACATATTCATTTAAATTATTAAAAATAAATAAATATTATATTTTTTTTAATTAAATTCAAAAATTATTATAAATTAAGTTGATGTTATTTTGTTTTATTTATGATTTTATGGCGATCATGCGATATTTTAATTATTTTAAAAGTATACATATAATTAATTATTGTTATACTTAACTAAATAGATAATAGTATAATATTATAAGGAGCAAATATACATATTTTCTAAAAATATTTCATTGTAATTTATTTTATTAAATAGGACAAATATTGTTATCATTCTTTATATTGCAATTTATTATAGCTATATGAATTGAAATGTTGATTCATGACATAAAAAATTTATTAAAATTAAGATTGCGTTAACAATTATGTTTTTTTTCTTGTTAAGGAGTATGAATACAGTATTTTATTATATTATAAAGTATATAAATGCTATGATATGATATATAGTAATATATAGTAGCTTATAAAAAAATTATTAAGATAAAATTGTTTAATGTTTTTCTTTAAATCAATCAAATATATTTTTAATAACTTTAAAATAATTTGTAATTTGATGTTTTTTTATTTTTGTTAGTATTAAAGCCATTTTAATATTTTAGGAAATTATAATGTTTAAAAATTTATATTTATTTATTGTTTATGCTGAATCAGGCATATTGGAAAAATTATTATAATAAAACAAAGTATAATTTGTCATTAGATTTAAATATGTAATACAATTAAATTTCATTATTAATTCAAAATTGTAGATTTAGATATATACAGTTCTCTTATACAAAAACACAATTAGGTGAATATGATATATAATTTCTATCAATTGAATGGGGAATCTGCTCTTCTAACAAAAGCATAATATAATAGAGTAGATATAATAGAATCATATAAAAGGTATTTTTCATTGAAAATAAATAAATGTTTTTTTTTTTTTGAATTTGCATATTATAGAAAATAATAAGGGAAATATTGAAAATTAAGTTATTTATTACTTTTCGATATATTTTAAATATAAAATTAAAATAATTTTTTTAAAAATATCTTTTCCAAGTTAAATAAAAATATTTGGTCTTAACAAAATCGGAATAAAAAACTACTGAATAATGAATAATCTATATATAATTTATTGTTTTTAAAAAAAGAAAGAAAATAAATTAATTTTAAATTAAATTTAAATTTTAATATTAATTTTCAAATTTTAGAAATAAATAATTTATGATATACCTAAGTGGATGATCAAAGTTTTGAGTATAAATAAATTTTGACTTAATTAAGAGTTTAATTATTAATTAATTTATGTGTCTGAAGCTACCAAAAGTAATGAGTTAGTAATTCATTTATTTATTTATTTAATAATAATCTAAGTAATACAGGGATGTATATTTTTAAGCATTTTTACATAACATTAGGTTTTTATGTAAAAAGAAATTTTTTTTTTATTTTAAATGGATTCGTTTACTAAGCCTGGTAATTGATTAATACTTACGAGAAGTGTATCGGATCCTCCGACGATACTCAAACCGAGACCCATCCGATCTTTATTGATCTCGACGGTGGTCTCTTTGCCGGGTGTAATAGCACAGGTGGCAGGATCCAGGGCTGGATCTGCAGGTGGTGCAGGCGCTGCGGTTGCCAGGGTGGTGGTTGAAGTGGTGGTTGGTGTCGTTGAGGTAGTCGTCGAAACGTGATGTCGGTGAGTGGGTGTCGGTGTGGGGGATGGCGAAACCGATGTCGTCGAACGGGACGACAAGGTTGGCGATTTGTGAGGGATTAAAGCAGAAATTAGTGGTTTCGGAAACAATCCTGTCAAATGAGAACACACAGAAATATAAATCATCAATAATCAATTTTTTGGGATTATATATATTAAAAATAAAAAAAACAAAAACAAAAAAAAAAATAGAAAACATTTAGAAAATTTATAAAAATGAATTTTAAATTTAACTTAAATTTTTTCGGCATCTTTTTTTAAATATATGTTACATTAAAAATGATACATCGGTGATTATATAAAATTACCGGTAATTATACATAATCACCACTGAATTTGGTAAATATGATAAATTATTTCATATTTATCAAATTTACCGGTTAGTTTATAAAGTCCCCAACCCTTAATGGGGAATATGATAAAAGTTACTTATTTTACGAAATTTGCACTTATCATCATAATTATGGTAAATGTGATAAATATCATCACTTATTGGACCAGTAGAATAGAATGCAGGTTTTTTTGAGTAGTTACTATACTCAGAAAGATATTTTTGGTGGGACAATATGGCGTAAGAAACCACGAATTACAATAATTTATATTTTACAATTAAAAAAGGTACTTACGTATTATCGCAACCCTATTGGTGGAATTATATATACTTTTAGCCGACACCCCACTCTTCGGTTTTTCTCGGTTCAGTTTGGATATAAGAAAATTATTTAATTAATTAATTTTTTAATCCAAACCAAACCGAAAAAACTAAGAGTGAGGTTAAAAATTTAATTAATTAAATAATTTTCTTATATCCAAACCGAACCGAAAAAACCGAAGAGTGAGTTGTTGGCTAAAAATAATATATTTATATTATATATATATATTCCGTTTTTAGAATTGGGGCAAACTGAACGAATTTTCGTAAAATAAGTAACTTTTATCACATTCCCCATTACGAGTTGGGGACTTTATAACCTAACCGGTAAATTTGATAAATATGAAATAATTTATCATATTTACAAGATAAATATGAAATAATTTATCATATTTACCAAATTCAGTGGTGATTTGTATAATTACCAGTAATTTTATATAATCACCGATTTATCATTTTTACTGTAACATATATAAATTGTAGAACAAAAGAAAAAAAATATTTGAAATATTCTATAAGATGTATTTTTATTCCATTTTTCATATTTATTTAATTTATATGTTATATTATCTGATCAAACTTAATCTTTTATATAAAATTAAATTCTTTATTCTCATATACAAATACTAAAAATAAACAAAATGAAGATTTAATGAAATTTTATATTATATAAATGTATTAAATAGTTTTCCGGGTTAACAAAAAAGGGTGGTTATTATTTAATTAGTACAAATAATAATATGAAAGAAAATGAGAGATAGAAAATTGTGCAGGACAGATTTCTCTAAATGATTAACAGCTCATAAATCAGTTGTTTGTCGACTCACCCCCTCTCTCGCTTTCAACCACACTTTCATCATCATCATCATCCCTCGTTTATCAAAACGTAACCCATTCAACCCCGTTTCGGCCAATAAACTAAAAACCTTAAACGACAAGAGCAACCAAACATAGTAGAAAGGTTTGCCATCATACATCCTATAGAAACAGGAGAGAGAGAGAGAGAGAGAAGAACACTCAACGATAAAATTGAATAGAATCACACAAGTGAGATAATATATATATTTAAAGAGAGAGAGAGAGAGAAAAGAAATATATATATATGAAAACGAAAGAAATATGAACTGATATTTATATAAATATACTCACGTGGCACATGCACCAACCAACACAGTTAGTGTAAATCCCAAACAGGCAGAACAGACAGGGAGGAGAAAGACAAAGACAAACAAACAGAGATCAGCAAAATCGAATATCAAACACCAAAAGTAAAGTAAAAGTTAAAAACATAAATTCTAGTAAAACGAAAATAGTAAAAAAAAATAATCAAATAATTCAAGATGCATTATTTTATTTAATTAATTGTTTTTTTTTTTTGTTTTGATTTTCAATTCATTTATACTAAATAAAACATGATTCTCGAAATAAAAGAAAATAATGAAGAGAAATAATAATTGTTTGTCAGTAAAATCATCCCGCTATTCCATGCCTGCATTACATACTAATAAGATAAAATATTAGAAAAGAGAGAAAAAAAAAATAATTTTTCAAATCCTATTTAAATTAAGAGTTTTTGATGTTTAATTTATATTTATTATTCTCTTTAAATACAAATCGGTTTATAAATAAATTATATATATATAAAATAAATAAAGTATTTAATAAACCTACATATATTTATTATAAACTAAAGTTATTTAAATAAAGGAAGTTATTTATAGAGAAGTTTATTAATAAAGGAATTTAGTAAATAAAATTATATAATTATATTTTAATGCATTTTTATTAAAAAGACACATAAAACAACGTTTCGATTGCTCTTTCTATAATCGTTATCAAGTAACTGCACGAACGACCAGAATCGACTCAATCGGTCCTTGAAAGAGCAATCAAAACGTTTTATGTGTCTTTCAATAAAAATGCAGTAGAATTTAATTATGTGGCGTTATTTACAAAATTCAATTATTAATTTAATTATTAATTAACAGAATCGACTCAATCGGTCCTTGAAAGAGCAATCGAAACGTTGTTTTGTGTCTTTCAATAAAAATGCAGTAGAATTTAATTATGTGGTGTTATTTACAAAATTCAATTATTAATTAATTATTAATTAACAGAATCGACTCAATCTGTCCTTGAAAGCAATCGAAACGTTGTTTTATGTGTCTTTCAATAAAAATGTAGTAGAATGTGGCGTAAAATTCAATTATTAATTAAAAGTTTTAATAATTTAATATCTTGAGTTATTTTATAAAAGGAATTGGAATGGATAGACCTGTTGCGGCCATTTTTCGATAACTTTTTACGGTGGTTTGACTATATAAAAGATTGAAATAATAAATATTTTGATCTTAGATTATGGATAATCTAATTATGTTCAATTCGTCATTTATTGGGGGATCTTAATTATGAGATGACAATTTGGAGGACTTTCGAATGCCCTTCAATCAAGGACCAATAGAATGGCCAACTACCCTTAATAATAATTCAACTTAATTGCTAACAGTTTGATAAGGTATTATTATTATTATTATTATTTTATTAATTTATTTTAAATTTATGTAAAATTATTATTTAATTATATTTTAATCAGTAATCAGAAAAAAAATTCTCTAAACCAAAACTCTTAATTTACCTGATGAATATATAAATAATTTTTAAAAGTGAATTGCAATGAATTAGAAGAGAGTGAAAAAAAGAGAAAGAGAGAGAAAAGAGAAATTGAAAAGTTAATTAAGAATAAGAATTTATTAAATGTTATATTGTTAGTTGGATGGGAAATTTACTTGAGAGCTTACTCGGCTTTTCACCACCGGGCGTTGGGGTAACCGCCCTACTACCAGTCGTGGGGGTGGGACTACGTGCCGCGCCTGTGGCATTGGAAGTAGCCGCTGGGATTGTCGTTGTATTTGATTCCTCGTTTGTCGAGGAGAGTTCTTTTGCTTTGGCAGGATTACAGACAACGAGGGAGACAACGCCTTCTGTTTTTTTTAACAGAGAGGCCGCCTGAAAAATAAATTCAAAATTAAAAAAAAAAAAAAAATTAATATCAAGAAATAAATAATCAATTTCATAATTCAATTTCACCTATAAAAAATTTACTTTTGAAATTTTGTTTTATTGATTTATTTAATAAATGTATATTTTAAAAACGCAAATTTCTATTATATCAGTAGCATATTTATTATTTAATACAGTGATTCTCAACTACTGTGCCGCGGCATTTTAGTGTACCGCGAGATATGAGGCTCTTAAACATTTCCGACTTTTTTTCTAAATTTTTTCAATTTGGTTCTAAAAAAAGGTAAAACGTTTTTGGGACCACTTTTTGCAATATGGTAAACTTTTACACTTATCTTTTTCTTTGTGTGCCGCCAAATTTTTAAATCATTGAAAAATGTGCCGCGGTAAAAAAAAGGTTATGAATCACTGATTTAATAACATATAGAATATATAAATTTTTGTTTATAATAATAATAAGATAAGAAGAAATTTTAGTAGAATTCTAAATTCTTTTATTTGAATGAAATGATCAGGCGAAATATCTATCACTGACCTAAGAGAGATAACGACAGCAATAGTCGAGATATATATCTTTCGGTTGTTTTTTCCCTTCTTTTTTTTTATCATAGCATGAAAATTAAATTCAGTTAATGTAATTAAATAAAAGACTAAGATAAGGGGGTAGTTTTTTTTTTTGTTTTTTTTAAAGAAGATTAAAATGTTATCCCATTTGAAAGCGAGCTAATCAATTAAAAAGAAATGGAGTGGAGGAGTTGCGAGTATCTATTTGTTTAGTTTTTATTTTTAGGATAAAATGAATTTGTTTTTAATATAGTGTTTTCATATATTTACTAGTATATATATATATATATAAATTTGATAAATTAAATTAAAGTGGAAATTTTTATTAGCCAAATTAATTTTATTAATTTATGTTTGTGGGCGGCAATTCATTATTACGAATATATTACATTTCATGTAATAATTATAATAGAAATTTTACATCTAAAAAAAGATGAAATTTTAATATTGATAATGATGAAACATACGTATATTACTGAATCAAATATTTTAATTATTAGTGAATGAGGAAAAATATAATTAAGGTGAAATTGAAAGAAAGAAGGAATAATTGTATTGCTTGGCAAGTGTTATATGATCCTTATTAGAGTAATTAGGAAGGGATAAATAATAACCCATCTATTTTATTTAGAAAATACGAATTGTTTTTTTTTATTCGAAATATCATAAAAATAGAAATGTAAAATATCTAAAAAAAAAAAGAAATTATTTAAATAATCAACCACATTCAACCCCTCTCTCCAATTAATCAAATTTTTTACTTTTCAAACGGAGAAAATGTCCAAGTTTTTTGAGAGTAGAGGTAGAGAACACCTACAAACGGGACAATCCCGGAAAACCGGGACGTTTGCTCACCCTAAATATACGAGGGTTGGCTGAAAAGTTTCCGACCTGTCCAAGAAAAACGATGTTTTTCAATTTTTTTTTTTGCTATATTTTTCAACTTATTCTCCATCAACACTGATGCATTTCTCATAACGGTGTTCTAATTAATTTAATTAATTAATAAATTATTTAATTAATTAAATTTGATTTAATTTAATTTAAGTCTCATCAACAGTTATGAATCGTCGCAAAAATTCGTTTGGATTACGCCTACAGCTCTAAATTGTTGTTAGAAATGGTTTTTCGAAGCAATTTTTGGCCTAACGTTAGGAAATGCGGCACCCACATTGCACACAGCTTTCCATATTCAAATGGTTTTGCAAAATATTTCGCACACGTTCAGCTGACATCGTACAGGTCTCAGCTATCTTGAATTTTGAAAAATAAAACAAAAAAAAAATTGAAAAACATCGTTTTTCTTGGTCAGTTCGGAAACTTTTCAGACCACCCTCGTATGTAACATAATATATACTAAGAGTTTTTCTTACCGATTCATAATCAGCACCGAGGAGAGTGTCTTTATTAACTGCGAGGATCATATCGCCAACAACAAGTCCAGCCTAATACAACACATTAAAAAACAAATCGATTATATTTATATATATTCGTATAATCATCCATCAGAGAGATTAGAAATAGACTTATTATTATAAAGTTCTACTTTCACCACTAGCATTTTCAACATCCCTACCACCCACGTCCCCTTCCCAACCACTTGGAAGGGATCTGCATCTAGAAGTACGTGGGATAAGCGTATTGTGTGCCTCAAGTGCGTAGGGGGATGTTCGCTCCCTTAATGGCTCGTCAGCAAATATTGACTCAGGGTTTCCTTCCCAATCGTTGTTACTCTCCCCCCCACCCCCAACTAAAGATAATGCGCAAATGAAAGTTTTCCTAACACAATGACTAGTTGCAACAAAAAAAAAAAAATACTTCTAGAAAATCCATAAATCGATTTTATTCAAAAAATATTAAAATTTTGACTTAATAAATAAATAATAATTAAAATGTGTATAAATAATAAAATATTTTGTATCGTAAACAATTTTATTAAAATTTTCATAATCACACAATCAAAATACTTAACTCAAATATTGAATTCAATAATTTTATATAATAATCATTCCACATTTAATAAATTAATTATTATTATTTATCTATTATTACAATTGCGACTAGCCATCGTACATTTTATTTTATTCAATTAAATACTAAGAAAAATAAATACTAAACCATAAAAAAAAATAGATGATAATTCAAAGGAGTATTTTCCAGATGCTGCGATTATATCATCAATTATTCTTAGTAATAGTGGTACTAGAAAGATTATATAATTGTTTTGTGTTTTTATTATTTAAATTTAAATCCTCCCAAGGTTGCACAGTAGACCAAGCATCTATACTTCTAAATTATAAGCCAAAATCACATATTTATTTTTTTTTTAATTCAAATTAGTAAATGGCATATATGTTAACAAATTAATTATTATTATTATTTTATAAATTTTAATTTAAATTTTAGTTTATATATATATATATATATATATATATTAAAATATAATAAATGCATATATATATAAAAAAGCATTAAAATTTTTTAAAAAATATTAAAAATATAAATAACAGTAAAAAAATCATATCATAAGCGATAATTAGTCTGAAAGTATTTTAATAATATATATAAAAAAATAAATAAATTTATTAATAATAAAGTAATATGTGATTTTTGACTGATCTCTACCATTCCATGAAAGCTTTATTAATAGTTATTCTAAAATAAATAAGAATAGTTAAACTAGATTTATTTCTAAATTTGAAATTAAAATAAAAGAAAAATGTTGATTATTTAATTAATATTTCATATAAATGGACACGATTTTTTTTTAAGATTATATTATATATAAATAAGTATTATACATTTTTTTGATAGAGAGATGAGTAAAAAAAAAAACATGGAATAGGAAAGCTTAATGCACAAGCAAATAATGGATGGGGTTTCAATTCAACAAGCAGCAAATTCTGTTATCGACATGCAAATAAGAAAGGGCTTTGGGAGCCCTTGCAGAACGGGGCTACCTGTTCGGCGGCACTGCCCTCTTGAATATCGGAGACAAAGATACCCTGCCCGAGGTCGGCATGTTTCCCCTCAATTATCATGATACCCAGGCCCTGATTGCCCTGCAAGAACACAACACAGACAACGTATACCACCGGAAAGCCAGGAGTACCTGTCCACCCCCCAGCCGGTGGTACCAACAAGAGTACAAACAGCTAGGTACAGATAAAGCATCCGGTGCACCCTTCTCTTCTGCATTCGGCTAACAAACTATCAAAATTAACATCAAATCAATTTATATATATATAAACTAAAAACAAAATAATTTTTTATGAAATTTTTTATCTATTGTAATAAAATTGTTGGGGTACAAGAATATTCTCAAAATTTTTTTTACATATTTATCAACTTCAAAAAGATGTACTTATCTAATGAAATGTAACATTTAAGTAATAAAATTAATAATAGTATAAAAATAAGTAAAAAAATAAATTTAATGTGCTATTATGATTGTTATAACCCTCACAATTTTCTCCGAGATTTTTACTTTTAATTTCACTTTTTTTAAATTTTGAATTTGCATTTTGGAACTTTCAAGTTCTAATAAATTCGAAACGTACGTGATAAGAAACAGTATTGTAAATTCTAATATATATACAGGGTGTGCCGAAACTTAGGATAAAATTTGAGCAAGAGATAGGTCAGTTCAGGAGTGTACAAAGTAAAAAAATAATTTATATATATATAAATCTCTCCTGTTCCATATCCAAAAGTTTTCGAAAAACTTGTAAATGTAAAAATTACATTTCAATGATTTATTTTTATCTTGAAAAGTTATTAAAAATCCACAATACATATTTAATTATTAGTAGGAATATTTTACACAGATCTTCTTTATTTATTTATTTTTATATGAATGTTATTTATTAATAAAAATATTACTTTAACTTGTTCGAAAAAAGTAGAAAAATAATAAAAAAAAAAATTAATTTAAATTAATTAATTTTAAGGATTTTCAAAATCATTACCCCGCAGGCGTGTAACTATTTGTTTTGAGTATATATATATATATAAGTTTGATGAAAGAGAGAGAAGGAGAAGCGGATATTGTTGCTCTAAATTGAAATTTTCAATATTATTATTATTATTATTATTTTTTAATTAAAATTTTCAATAATATTTTAATCTAAAGAGGAGGAAGAGGTCATACATGGTATATAAATGCATGAGGATGTATAAAATAACACAAATTAAAAAAAATAGACGTTTATAAAAATAAATTAAAAACAAAAATAATATAAGTTTTAAATTCAATTAAATTAAAACAAACATCGAATTATATTTATATATATGAATATTATTATACAAATAATGGAACAAATTTACATAATTTTTATTTATTTTTACTTAATTAAGATTGACTACTCATATAAACAAAACAAAAATGAAAGAACAAAATTATATATTTTTAATTAACAATATTTGTGGATAAAAAGAAATCTGAAGATATTTTTTATAAGAGAAAAAAATAATTTCTCTATTATATAATTGATATCTGAAATATAAAATAAAATAAAAATAAAAAATAAACATAAAATAAATTATTATAAATATTATAAGGAAATAAAAAGAATAACAGAGAAGAATGCACAATAAGATAGGAGATAAAGATAAATATAATGAAAATTAAAAACATAGAGGAGAAGAAAGAGAAAGAGACTGAAAGGAAAAAAATAAGAGAAAGAGAAAAAAAGAGAGAGACAAACAAAGCGCATCATTATCAGGAGAAGAGAAAAATGCATGCACACAGAGGAGATAGAGATAGAAAGAGAGAGGGAGAGAAAGAAAGAGAGAAAGTGAATAAATTGCAACAGAACCTACTATCCCTTAACCAGTTTCAGTGGCTCGAATCCTCGCCCTATCTAATTTTATCTCATGTCCCTCTTCAATCCTCCATTGTACATTTTTTCTTACTTTTCTAGTTATACATAAAAAAACCTCTGACTTTTGTACGTTCTACGCAAGGTCAACGCCTATCAAGTCGGTTATATCAATGAGGTGTCCTATGATCAGTAGAACGAGTTCTATCAACCTTTACCTTGATTTTCTTGATCGGAGGCGCTACTTTTTATCAAGCTTCGCAATGTTGATCCTGGGTTGACTCCGTCCGTCCCATAGACCCCAGCTAGAGAAATTCCCTTGTCAGGCCCGGGACTTGAACCCAGGATCACGTGAATGTGAGACAGCGACGCTAGCCTCTCATCCAGTGGCGCCTTTCTATTTATATATTTGTTTTAAAAAATTTTTATTCCCTTTATCTAAAAATTCACATATAAAATACCATGCATATTATACTATATACATAGTATAATATAACAACCATGCGGATTGTGTAAAATTCGTCAATTGTCAATATTTTATTTATTTATTTATTTAATTAATAATAATCCATCATCACAAGAAATCTACAATAAGTTTTCAAAACAGAAAAATTTCTGTTAAATAAATATACATAATATTTAATCCCAAAAAATCAAAAATATTTAATTTAAATATAAAAATAAATAATTAGATAAATTAATAAATAAATAGTGGTAAGTATATGAAGGAAAAAAAATATCAGCTTCAGCAAATTTTATATTATATATATTGTTATATATATATACATGTGTGTGTATATTAAAAAGAAAGTTGCACTAAAAAAGCAAGCGAGACGTGCACTTTTTTTAATTGTTTTTTTTATTATTCATTTAATTTTCGTTATATAACAAAAAATAAATAAATAACGAATAAGAATTGTAAGGCGCCGGACACGAAAGCATATATACGAAACGAAGAATAATAAATTAAATAGAAAAACGAGTTCATAAAAATAAAATAAAGGAATGGATTCAAAAGAAGGGAATAAAATGATGATGGTGGTTGAAAAATGAAGAAAAATTCATGTGGAATGGAAGAAAAATGAAATGGATTGGAAAATTATAAGAAAAAAAAAATAAATGAGAAATAAAGCAACGTCCAATCAGGCGAAGGCTATTCTTTTCCTTTTTGGATAGACCAGACATAATTTTACCATAAAAATAATTAATATGAAAAAAAGGATAAAATTTGATGTTTTTGAATCAGGAACGTCATTCTTTTATTCTCTCTAGATAAAATAAATTATTCCACGCTCTAGATAGATGGAATAATAAATATATAATAATATAATATTAGTATTTTTATCTATTAATATAAAAATATTCACCCATTAAAAACAATCATTAAAAAAAAAAAAAAGTCGAATTGGCAGTCGTGGGACTGGCCGACAGAAGTGAAAACTTGTGCGTAAGAAATTTGAAAGCAGACGGAATGCGCACCAGCTTCACGAGAAAAATGAAATTTATATACGTATATATATATATATAAAATTCATAATTATTTTTTTCAGCAAACTGATTATTATTACAAAAATATTAAAAATACGATGTGTATGAATATATATATATATATGTCTGTCTGTCTGTGTGTGTGTCTGTCAAATACTCAAAAACTACCCGTCCGATTGCGATGAAACTTTCAGGGATTGTTGTGGGCGTCCCAGGGAAGGTTTTAGTGTAGTTAAATCCAAAATTAATTTATCCAAAATTAATTTAAATAGTAATATTTTGGTAAAAGTCTATTTATGGTTACCATGGTTACATTGAAAAATTTACAATAAATAAATAAAAATAATTGGAAATCTTTTCAACTTATTATTTTGATAAATTTTATTAATATTTTTAATTTTTTTTAAAATGCCAAAAATAACATACCCATAATAATAGTTGTAATAAAAATAAAAATATAAATCACAATGTAAGTAAAATATTGAATCGTTTTATTTATATTGTTTCAATTATTGTTTGAATATTTATTAAATTTATATATAGATTAATTTACATGTTTAAATGTATATTTAATAAATTTATTTATTGATTCTTAATATTAATAATTCCAATTACTTTCTTGAAATTTTTTTATTTAAAAGCATATTCAGCATATCTCGCAAATTTGAATTGGATTAAATAACATATATTAATTTAAATTAAATTAAATTAATTCAATTATAAATTAAAATTAATAAATAATATTTATTAAACCAGCGAAAGTTTGGCTCTTTTTTGATGGCACCACGTCACGTGTTGGCGCGTGAGATTTCCAGTGTTAAAAAATTAATTCTGGTACTTTCAGCAATTCAATTTTCGATGTTGAGATTTTGATGTTTTTGATGTTATAAATAATATTTATTAAATTATAATTTAATTTAAATTAATAAATATTATTTAAACAAATTCAAATTTGCGAGATAGTCGAGTGGATAGTGGAGTGTTTGGCTCTTTGTTGATGGCACCACGTCACGTGTTGGAGCGTGAGATTTCCAGTGTTAAAAAATTAATTCTGGTACTTTCAGCGATTCTATCAAGCTGAAATTCTATATATAGCAGTTTTATACAATTATTAATCATGTGAAAAATTATCAAACATATATCTTTATTTTTACGGTCACACACACACACACACACACACACACACACATATTTAAAAATTAATTTATTAAAATATATATTATATAATATATTATATATAGTATATAATTTAATATATATATATATATATTCTGAAATTAATTTTAAATTATATAAATATATTAGAAATTAATTTAATATAATTTAACACATAATAATATATTAAAATATTTTATTTTATATATACATAATTTAGTAATACTGATTATTAATGTAAATATAAATAATAATATTTAATATGGCAAATATGTAAAATTTTGTAAAGAATGTATCAGAAGTTTAGTGTCTAACATTCTGGCGTATTGCGCATGCGTATATCGGTCGGGTCGGTGTCGTTTTGGAATCTCACGCGAAATCTATATTTTTTCCCCATCCCGCAAAAGTGCTCAACGCCGCTAAAGAAGTTTTCACTTCAAAAAAACATACTTGTTTTCTTTCATCTAGTACTATTCAATAATTTAAATTGTAAAAATAAAAAATAAATTATACAAATTTTAAATTTTTTTTATAAAATTAAAATTAAAAAAAAAATGTTCCCACATATTATATTTCGTTTAATATTAGTCAAAAATATGTTGCATTTTTTTATATTTCAAAAAAAATGTATAATTCACAATAAACAAAAATTTAATTTAACGAAAATTTTAAAAACATATCATATAGATTAAAAGAAAAAAATGATAAAATTAAAAAAAAAACCTTTTTAGAATTAAAAACAAATGTAATTTTCTCTCAGAGATACATTTTGTATTATTAAATATGACGTTCTAATTCTATATATAATATAGAATTTTATTATAAAAAAAAATCGGTATGGTCTATCGAATTCGGAAAATGAGGGGGTACCTGGTTGGCTGGGCTGTGCCCGACGACGGTTGGCGGAACCCCCGGCTGCACAAAATATAAACATACATGGTTTTCGGGACATATAATTCATAATACAAACACACTCAGGGATCCAATTAATCCATTTATCATATTTCCAGTTCCGTTTAATATTTTAAGAGAGCTTATCACATTAAAAAAAAATATAAAGAAACAGAGAGAGATAAGGAAGTCATTCAAAACACTCAACAGCAAGAATAAGAAGAGGAGAGATAGCCAATATATATTATTAATAATACATAAACAATTATTACAAAATATATAAATAAATAATTATATTCATGGGGTGGGGTTGCCGAAAATGTTTTTCAAGTTTTCATTAAGGAATTATTTTGAAATCTGTCAATTTTTTTAAATCCTTCTAATCCTAATATGTATAGAAATTTCCTCTTTATTTTAATACAAAAAAAAAAACAAAACAAAAAACCTCTGACTTTGTACGTCCTACACAAAGACAACGCCTATCAAGTCTGTTATATCAATTAAGTGTCCTATGATCAGTAGAACGAGTCCTATTAATCTTTACCTTGGTTTTCTTGATCGAAGGCGCTATCAAGTAGCTTTCCCAATTTTGATCCCAGGGGCTGGGCTGACTCCGTCCCATAGGCCCCACCTAGAGATTCCCTTGCCAGGCCCGGGACTTGAACCCGGAATCCCGAGAATGTGAAGCAGCTTCGCTAACCTCTCACCCTGTGGCGTCTTTATTTCAATACAATACTCTATAATAATATATAATAATAATATAAATATTAAAATAAATATATTTACTACTATTAATATTATTTATTTGTTTTATAATTAATTGATATATTATATAAGATCATTAAGTCATTTTGCAATTAACAAATAAAATGTAAGATGGAAATTAACCTAACAAGAAGCTTTATAAATTAATTCTAACAAATTATTTTTATTCTAGTATTTTTATTTATTATAATCCTGATCCTACGATGAGGTTGTGAGATCGATTAATTTTTCAGATCAAATAATTATAAATTCTAATAAATGCGTAGTTAAAATGGACATAGATCCCAAAAACCAATAAAATTAAAAAGATATTAAATTAAATTAATATGAAACTGAATTTATAAATGTTTTTTTTTTTAATATATAAAATATTGTGTAATTTAACCCTAAGCGAACGAATGCCGCCATACTCGCGTCATTGCATATATTCTTTGAAAATATTCTAATTAAATGCTCTTGTTCGTTAAGGGTTAAAAAATAAAGAAATTTTAAATGATTTATTTTTTAATGTAAGTAAAATAAAACCATTCTAAAGAAAAATTATATCAACCTCTAATTTTTTTTTCAATCAATTTGTATTTATTAGTTAAATAATTAAAAATGTATATATTTGTATTATAATTTGAATTTCAATTAAGAGTTGTTTAGTGGTAGATTTATATGGAGAAGAAAAAATCAAAATAATTTAGAGATGAAGAAGAAGAAAAAGTTTTTTTTATGATTTATTGTCCACATATAGAGACACAGAAAAAGAGAGGGGAAGAGAAAGATTTAAAATAAATAACCCACACATAAACAATATAAAGAGAGTTGAAGTAAAGAAAAAAATTTTATATAAAGAAAAATTGAATGTCAATTGAAAATAAGTGAAGAAAAAAAGAGTTTGGTAGGAGAGTGAAGGGTTAGTTAGTGGAGTTGATGTCTGGAAGTAGGAAAAGAGAAGCAAGGAGATGAAGGAGGTGTTGGAGATTGTGAAAGAGAGAAGGGGAAAAAAAAGAAAAGAAAAAGAAAAGAAAAAAAACGTCCTTCGCTTACCTTCTTGATGGTGACCGTGCGGAGTCCTTTGAAATTGCTGTAACGCTCCTCCGGGGTCTGAAACAACGAGAAAAGAAGATGGAATCAAAAAAGGAAATAAAAAAGAGAGAAAAAGAGAGGAATTTTTTTTCTTAAAGGTTGGATTTGAAATAAACGATTAAAGGTGGAATTTGCAATGCGTGGCGTTTCGAGAACAAAAATGCCATTGTTCTATTGCATTCATAATAAGGGTGAATAGAGAATGATAAAATGAACATTGGGGCAGAAGATCAAGGAAAAAAAATAGGAGAAAATTTAAAGATATAAAGAGTAAAAAAAAATCTAAACACCTTTGTAAAGTGTATGCAATTTAAAAAAATAATTATTTATTTATATAAAAATATTATTCGGAATATTTTCAGATTAATAAATATATTTATATAAACGGGTCATTTGATTAAATAATAATAGATTTTACTGACCGTCGATAGGAAGGGAAGGTATTTTTTTCACACCAAATTTCACATGTGGAGATTTTTACATATCTCCACGAATCATGCATTTTGCTAACAGAAAAAAACTATTTTTAGCATCATGTCTGTCCGTCTGTCCGTCCATTATGTGTTCATATAGACGTGTACAGCTCGAACGGCTTAAAAGATTTTGATAAAATTTGGTATATTTACTTAATGTATCAGTAGCATGAATTCATCAACATTTGGTGTATATCCGGAAACCGAAAGTGGTAGTTTACAAAGTATTAATTTTATATTCACTGTCAGAAAATATTTCAATTAAATTATAGTAGTAATTAATAATTGAATAATTAAACTATAAATAAAAACCAAGGTAATATAATTTAGTCATTTTAAACCAAGTCTTAAAAATATTTTTATTTTTTTTTTTTGATACTTTATATCAAGTAGCTTCCCAATTTTGATCCCGGATGCTAGGTGGATTCCGGCCCATAGATACTAGCCAGAGAGAATCCCTTTGTTAGGTCCGATACTTGAACCCTGGACCACGAGGATGTGAGTTAACGGGAATAAAAATATTATGCATCGGCCGGGAATCGAACCCGGGCCGCCCGCGTGGCAGGCGAGCATTCTACCACTGAACCACCGATGCGATGAATACCTTTACAATTAAAACTAATAATAATTTATTTTTTTTGTTATAAATACTATTATTTATTATTTAATTGAAAATTATTTCTATTTTTTAAATAGAATTTTCAGAAGATTTAAGTTTTAAAAATATTTTTTTTTATTCTTTATATATATATGTGGTGTGTCTAAAAAGTTCGGTTAATAGCCTGATAAAAACATTAAAAAGAGAACGTTAATTGTAAATACCTTTATTATTACTCTCCACTAGCCACAACCCACTTCTGATAACGTTCGTATAACGCTTGAAAACTGTTGGAGAAGTCTTTATGTAGAATCGTTCTCAGAATAGCCGACACAACGTTCAGGTCGGCAATCCACAAGCAGGACACCAGAAAACACTACTTACTATGTCTTTGCTAATACCCAATTCTTCGGCTATTAGTCGCAGAGTCAAACGCCGATCGTTCAGTGTTTTATGGTGTCCTCCTTGTGGATTGCGGGCCTGAACGTTGTTACGGCTTCTACATAAAGACTTCTCCAACAGTTTTCAAGGGTTATACGAACGTTGTCAGAAGTGGGTTGTGGCTAGTGGAGAGTAATAATAAAGGTATTTACAATTAACGTTCTCTTTTTAATGTTTTTATCATACCATTCACCGAACTTTTTAGATATATATAGTATAAAAAAAAATATTTTTAAAACTTGATTTAAAATGACTAAATTATTTATATTTTACTTTCTATTTTTAGTTTAATTACTCAATTTTATTAATGTTGTTTGAAAATTTATTTATTTTAAATCGCGGTCGGTTCTGTGCCTAACCACAGCTCATTTTTAAGTAATGGTTTAAAATTAATATACTATTATTAAAAAAAAAAAATTAAATTTAAAAGATGTAAAATTTTTAATTTTCTTAGTTAATTATTTTTTTAAGAAAAAATATATTAAAAAAATGAGTAGATAAGCGGTTTCCAATATTTATTTTATGCCTTCCCAAAAATTCTGGTGCCTCACCATCTTTTATTTTTTTAATAAATCTATAATAATAAAAGCAATTGTAATGTGTCTGTTTGTCTGTGTGTTTGTTTGACCGAGCTCTCCAGCAAAAACTATCGCACGCAGGGACCTGGAATTTTTTACACGGAAGCACAAAGGGGCTGGCCACCAGACCTCGAAGCCCGATTTTCGATTTTTTAATTAGAAAAATTTTAAAAAAATTATAAAGAATATTAATTAAAAATAGTTTAGTAACCATACTAGATCATAGAGGCGCTGGTGGCGATAATTTGGCGGTAATTTAAATTCTGAGCAATGTGCAGATAAAAATCTTTTTATATATCTATTGATATTTACAATATCTCAATTGATCTTATTGGCCTTTTAAACTTTGAAAACATTCACATTACGGCTATAATTTAATACTATTAATTTTTAAGATTATGTGAGTAAATTATTTTAATTAAGAAAATTTGATCTCATAATTGGATTTTCACGTAAGATTTTAATATATAATATATTTTTTAATATTATTTTTATAGTAGTTTAGTGTTATGCTAATTTTATTTTTTATTTTTATTTTGTTTACTATGATTTTTTTTTAAATAAATTATTAACATTTAAAGTAGCATAAAAAAATTAATCGAGGCAGGAAAATTGATGGGGTTTGAAATTAATAGTGATAAGACAAAATAATTAGTATCAGAGAGAATAATATTTGCAAAGAATTTAAATCGAGGTTGCAATCGGGAAATTATTATCAAAGGGGATCAAAATTATTAAATTATAGGTCATAAAATAGAGAAGGCTGGGGCCGACAGGGCACATGGCTAGCATGGGAGAGGAAAATATATTGGTGGGAGTTCGATTGGAAAACGTCCGTTTGGAAGAGCAATTGTGAACAGGGTGGACAATGTAGGAAGGAACGTGAGAGAGATAGGATAGGGTAGGAGTTAGATTGTTATAGCTCAGAATAGGGACACTCGGGGGGGGGGGGGGTACAGGGGGCGGAGCCCCCGTCTAGGTGTGAAGAGCGCCGAAGGCGCTCTGATCAGCTAGTATAATATAAAATTAATCCATTTTAAATAATAAACAATTTATAACAAAAAAAAAAAAAATTGAACGTTTAATACTTTGCGTTAAAATTAATCCAAAATTGATTGATTTTATTTTGAAACTTCTGTTTTAGGGAATTATCACATGATAGCAATAATTTCTTTTTAAAGTTTGTCAGTCCAAATACGTTATCTTCCTGAACTCATAAAAACAAGCTCTTTGAAATAATATGAAATATGTAGTATTAAAATATAAAATTGTATTTATATAATACATAGAATGGTATAAAAATTAAAATCTTGGCATCTCAACTAGCAATAATCCATACCTGCCTAAGGAGATGCGCCTCCCAGTTTGGAAACCACAGGAATGGGGATTTGAAAAAATAAGTAGCTCCTAAATAGTACAGTTTTATTAAAAAATTCTGAGCTCAGCCTGAACTCTAAATTATCTAAACTCTTTAAAATCGTCAACAAATAAATAAATAAATAAAAAATTAAAATTTGTCAATAAAAATTGTTCTGATTTTCTTTTAAAATAAATGAAATTTCATAAGACATTTTACTCAATATTATTTATATTGAAAATATAAATTATTGTGAGTATTTATATAAAAAATATAATTTAAAACGACACCAAAAATTAAAAAAAAAAAAAAAAAAAAAATTAATATAAAAATAAGTTTTGATTGAACGTCTAGGTTGAACTCCGAGTGTATAAAAAAATGTCAATTTAAAAATTTAAAATAAATACTAGTATTATTATAATTAATTTTACTCACCTCATCATCCAGGGTGACTGGAAATTGAGTGATAGGTTTTACAGCAAGATCATCAAGTGCTGTATCTTTCCTAAAAAAAAAATATAATAAATATATTAGTAAATATCTTAATTGGAACAAATACAATTAAAATAGCATATCATTTATTTGATGGTTTATTAAATGAAAAGAGAATAAAACAAAGTGAAAAATCAAAATAAAAAAAAAAAAATAAATAAACGAGACAAACACAATGACTAATTGGCTCGAAGTTTAATCCCCTTTAATCTTATCGCGAGTTGTTATCAACACGCTGTAATGAGACTAAATTGGCCGTATTGGATGAATGATACACAACGGCTGCATATGGTTCGGTTTTATGAAATTATCTGTTACGTTACGTTTGATTTAAATAAAAAAAAAATAATAAAGTCGGGATGGAGTGAATTTAATAAATTTAATAATAATAATAAATAAATAATAAATTATTTGTTTTCTTTTAATTATATATATATTAAAAGTATATAAATTGTGGTTAATTTTTAAAAATAATTAATATTTGATTGTATATGCAATTGTGGTTCTTCATTAAGAAAAATTTAATAAAAAATATAAATAAAAATATTTAATCATATTATATACGAGAGTCAATCAAAACGAACCTAGTTGAAGTGGTTGAATATTAGGAAGACTATATGTGTATAATTGGGCACTTATAGTTGATAGGTGGAAATACCTAAAGTGGGGAAAACATATCATCCGGCAAGCCTGTTCAGAATTTAGTAGCCTTTACAATGAGCGAGAGGAGACTGCCCGTGTCTGAAGAGCAACGCATCATTATAAGGTCATTGTCTGTGAAAGTATCCGAAACTTAATCATAGATAGCATACCCAGTTCGAGCGAGATACCCTTTCACCTGGTCCAGAGAGAAGATTTGGTGCAACCAATTTAATCAAGGCCGTCAATGTGTTGTGTACCAAGCGCATTCTCATCATTCCTGGGCAACTGGTTGGATCAGTGTTTCCCAACCTTTTTTGTGACATGCCCCACCTAAGCCCTTCTAAAATTCTTATGCTCCCCTATGTAATATATACATAATTTTTAATATTAAAAATATGGAGTGTCTCCACTCGACTATCTCGCAAATTTGAATTGGATTAATTAACATAAATTATATTTAAATTTAATTTAATTAATTAAATTATAAATTAAAATTAATAAATAATATTTGTGTTTGGTTCTTTGTTGATGACACTACGTTGATTGACAGTCAACGTGTTAAAAAAATTAATTCTTTACTTTCAGCGATTCAATCAAGCTGAAATTCTATATATAGCAGTTTTATACAATTTTTAATCATGTGATAAACTATAAAACATATCTTTATTTTTATGGTCAGTTTAGAGGAAAAAAATGAAAACGTGGTAGGTAATGGTCCTCTTCCAAATGAGTTGCATTTTTCAAAAGTTGATAGAAAACTACGCATTTTGAATAATGCTCGTGTACCAAATTTCATGATTCTAGCTCAAAACGTTTTTACGAAAACCTGTCTACATTCACACATACACATATACCTACATTTTTCTCAACCTTAGTGAAAATGACTCAAGGACCTTCAAAACTTAAAAAACATCAGAATCTCGACAATGAAAATTTTCGTGATCGCTATACTATCTGGCGGGATAGTAAAAAGGGTTAAAAAGTCCATTTTCGATTTGCCTCCCTGAGGGGTGTGGGCCCCACGTCGGGAAACACTGGGTTAGATACACATCCCACTTGGTTTTACAAGAAAAGATGGTAATCATTAGAAAAATAATTTGTAGAAATGTAGATATTTTTTATAAAATACATTTTGTTTGTAAGGCTCGTTTATTTGATTGACCCTCTAATAAATAAAGTGACTTAAAAGTGTTCATTTGTATTTTCACCAGAGATAACCACAATTTCTATAATTTTAAAATTTATCTGGGATTAAAATTTCGTAACAGTATTAAATGATGATACGGGTAGTATTACTAACACCACTCACCCACCCACCATCAATCTTTATACAAATAAATAAATAAATATATATATATATATATATATATATCTGCAAAATGAAAATTGAATATAAAATTTATTTCTTTAAGTATCATAAAAATAAATAAATTGATGAAAATTTAAAAAAAGAGAGATAATATTTCAGAGATTAGAAAAAAGGATTAAATAATTTTTTTCTTGTTTTATACATTTAAATCATGTATATATTTGAAAAAAAAAACAAACAAAATAAATATTATCTTTTTTCTCAAAAACGGTGGACCATATATGATATAACACACACACACATACACATATTTATATATAAAGTCAAAATGTTGCTTGTGAAAATTTCGAAGGTCGGAGAATTTCAAATATTGACACCTGAGCTCTCTCAAATATCGAGTTTCCAACTAACATTCTAAAGACAAACAAAGATCCGTCCAATCAGTTTCCAGAAGGCCGAGGTGAGTAGCTCAAAGTCCCGGAAACAGATTGATGCGGGCGGATGAAAGAGAAACGAAGAGAAAGAGAGAAACAAAAGGAAATAGAAGAGGAAATAGATTAAACCGTTTGACCAAAAGATTAGTGCAAATGATCAGGTGATTAATTAGAACGATATTTTAATTAATACAAAAACAATTTGTTTCTTTAATTAATAAAAAAAAAAAAAAATTATAAATGAACAACTAATAAAATTTGTCATAGAAATATTTATAATTTTAGGAAAATAATATAATTGTAATATATAAATTAAGTAAATAAATCTTCAATGTAGAGCAAATAAAAAAAAAATAATTCAAAAATGATAGAGAAACCAAGATAAAAATAAAAGTAAATAAATAAAGTATAGGTATATGCATAGGCAAATAGAGATGTCGATAATATAATAAAAAAAATATTGAAGACTAATAAAAACCTAATTTCTGGTTGATAAGCAATCGAATATGATTTTAATAGACATTAATTAATATATCTACGAATATATAAGATAACATTTGTAATTGATTGTAAATAAAGGATTCTTGGTGATTTACAAGAAATTTTTTGTTTTGAAAATCAAAAAACAACGTACAAATTAAATATATCATCAATATAGATAATTTCTGTATGTATGTGATGTCTGTAACATTATGAAGTTAGGATACAAATTCAGTTTAAAACTTAAATTGCAAACACCGTTTGCAACGATTTCGTCTAGTATATATAAATTATATATATTTAAAGATAGATTCGTTATATTCATTATAAAATTATAAATAAGTAAAGGATGAAGAAATTGAATAGTGGGTGAATTTCTTGTAACATATTTTTATACGTAGAATAAGTATTAAATAACAATTTTTAGATAATATTTGTTGTACTTGTTGATTTACAAGAAATTTTTTGTTTTGAAAATCAGAAAACAACGTACAAATTAAATATATCATCAATATAGATAATTTCTGTATGTATGTGATGTCTGTAACATTATGAAGTTAGATACAAATTAAGTTTAAAACTTAAATTGCAAACATCGTTTGCAACGATTTCGTCTAGTATATATAAATTATATATATTTAAAGATAGATTCGTTATATTCATTATAAAATTATAAATAAGTAAAGAATGAAGAAATTGAATAGTGGGTGAATTTCTTGTAACATATTTTTATACGTAGAATAAGTATTAAATAACAATTTTTAGATAATATCCATTTTCTTTTAAATTTTAGAGAGGTAGAGAATTACAGATTAAATAATCACAGTAAAAAAAGAAAAAAAATATAGGTAGGTAGAAAACTACTTGGAATTTATATTCTATTATAGAAGAATGTTTACAATTTATTAAATTTTGTAATTTATTTTTTATTTCATATATTCAAAAACAATGAAAAAATAAATCTGAAAATACAATGATTATTTTAAGTAAATCATTATAAACAATAATACATATATTAGAATATATTAATATTGATTAATTAATTAATTAAGAGTAATTTAAGAATAAGTTTAATTGATGAATAATGTTTGAAAATCGTAATTTAATTCAATAAAAAAAAAAAACAAAAATAAAAAAAAAACATGATTATGAATAATTAAACATGAGGAAATATTTCATTTGTTTTTAATTTTGTTCTCACGATTTACTCACAAATGGGAAAATATTTTTTTATTTTTTGTCAATGACTTTTTCTCTTTTCTCTAAATTAATTGAATTAAATGGAATGTAAAAAGAAATATGAATATTAATGAAAAATATTGAATTTATTAAAAAAAAAAAAATTGTTTGTTTATTTATTTATTTGTTTATAAATTGTGAATAAAAACAAAAATAAAAGGATGAATAAAAAGAAAAACAAAAAGGGTTAAAAGACAATTTTTTTTGTTTAAAATTAATAAAATTGATTTCATGTGAAATTTAATCCATTAATAAGTTGAAATAGCATTTTTATGAGTTATGAATTTGAAGTATAACAGTAATTTATACAGTGGGGTAATAGGAAGGGTGAAATAAATTAGTTTAATAGATCATTTGTATTTTAAAATGATACAAATAGACAATAATAAAACTATGTGAGAGGATTGGATCGAAGCAAGTGTAAGTATATGTGATTGAGTGTGTGTTTGTGTGGACATGCGAGAGTTAGAGAGGTAGCAGAGGCTAGCTAACCTGAAGGTACCGCCGCCTGTTCCTACAACTGGCCTCCAACATTTGGCCTATTAACCAACGAAGCGTATGTCAAACCAGACAAGGCCCAATGGAATTAGTTATATCCCCAAGCAGAAGACGGCGACACCGTGCAAAGGAATGATAACAAACAACATAAACAACAACAACGTGTGTGCTTATTTAATTTAAAATAAAATATTATTAATTATTTATCAAATTAAAGTCAAATATTAAATTTTTGAAAAAATTAGATAATGGACGAATTAATCAATTATAATAACAAACATAGCAATTGAAATATATAAAAATACACTATTTATTAAAATTATATAAGAACAATATAAATATAAATCATATATAAAATTAATAAATAAATGGAAGTGTATATAAATTAATTTATTAAATAAAACAATATTTCACTAATTCAATAATGAGTGATATATTATAAAAAAAATGAAGTAAATATAAAGTATTTATAATATTTATTTTAACTCTAAAAGGTTGCATTAAATAATGTCGGAAAATTTATTGATAAAAAAAAATGAAAATTAATTGGAAAAAAATTTGTAATAAAGCAAAACATTTTATTATAAATTAGATTTTTCAATAAAATGATGAATTTAATTGAAATGAATATATATTATATATATTAAAATAAAACATGGAGGTATGGAGTGACACTAAAGCTTGTTTTAAGTGGTGGCGGGTGGCTTCAAAAAAATAGGGAGAAATTCTTGTCGCCCATTTTGTCTACATCAAAACATTGAATTTTCCATAAGAAAATAATTTTTGTTTCAAATTTTCTCGTATGTTTGAACGTTTTTCTTAGTTATTTTTTTTTTTTTTTGATTCACTAATCATCAGCATTATGAAGAGAATGATTGCCGCAACATTTAATTTTTTTTTATACATATATGCATATCAAAACGACCTGCTGTTGAAATAAAATAAAATTTAAAGAGTTTTTTCTTCATGAGGAAATTTTTGCTCACATAATTTTCCACAAAAAAGGCCCGAAATTTGATGATATATTAACATTAAGATCAATGGAAAATATAATGTTTTGATGTAGACAATATGGCGGCTGAGACGTCAGATAGGCGACAAGAACCTCCCTGAAATAAAATAAAACTAAAATAAATAACTAAAACATTGTTTGAGATTTGAGACTATATACAAATTAATTTTTTATTTATTTATTTATTAATTATTTATTTGTAAATATAATTTGTTGTTTTTGCTGTTATTTATTGTATAGTTTATTGTTGTTATTTTTATTTATTATATTCTAGTCATGTCCCTGTTTAGGCCAATGATTGGAATAAATGATTGCTTTAAATATTACTTCCCTTCTCTGACTCTAGAGGGAGACCGGTAGCTCAAAGGAGTTTGTGATCTTAATTAACACCTCTGAGATATTCCCACTTCCCTCACATTTCACATATCGCCAGTCTAGCCACAACCATCCAACAGTCTACTTCTTCCATTACACTCCAACCACAGCTAGGCTCATCAAACATGTTCAACCTCTCATAACCTACTATAAGTAACCAAGTCCTTCCATATATCAATTTATCCAATAGATCCAAATCTTATTCCAGTAGCAGTACACATTTCCAGTGAATCTAGTTCTCCTTTATTCTATTCAACTCAACAACAAGATCGTGTTTCAAACAGAAACACATCCACAATACAAACGGATTGGGAAGACGCCATCCACTACCAGACTACAAACAAAAGGCGACCCACATCCACAACGAGTCACACCATATGGGAGAGAATTTCACTGACTTGGAGTCATCTGCTTCGCTTAAGTATCATTGGATTCCATTTCTACAACACCCAGGATTTGGTTACACCATTTATTCTTTATATATATATTTACATAAACATTTCAATTGTATTATTTTATATCTATTATTTTGTCTATATTCATTTATTAAAATATTGTTAAGGAGAAGTCTGAGTTTCTTTATTCATTGATATCTTGAATTGCATCCTCATCGGAAGTTAACGGCCCCTGATTATTTCAGCTTTTATCGAAGAGGTAATTGCTGTGCCAAGTACAGGCCTAATAAGATCTGATTTTAATCAATCGAGGTTAGGACTGGAATTGTCACGATATATGCTTTGACATAATGGCGCCCGAACAGGGACGGTTTGGTTCGATTTGTGGTGTGGTTTGATTTATTTTGATTAGAGAGGATAAGATTTTCGTTAATCCTCCACGTGGTAGCATCATTTCAACACCTGCATATCACGTGGTGTCCGCCATCTTGGTTCTCGAAAGATTGCATATCACGTGGTCTCCGCCATATTGGTTTAGACAAAATACAATTTTCATTAAAATTAAAATTAAATTATCATCTAATTTCAACTATTAAATTGTTTCAAATTTTTTAAAATTAAGTCTATTTTTATTATTTCTATAATTAATCAATTTCAATTTTGTTTGTGAATTGAAGATTCATTTGTTTAAGTTTATTTTTATAAAACACGTGCAATCTAAATACTATTTTGGCTTTCGAAAAATTGCATAACACGTGGTCTCCGCCATATTGTTTTCAGAATAATACAATTTCCCTTAAGATTAAATTATCATCTAATTTCAATTATATTAAATTGTTTTTAAATTAACTTCATTTAATTATTTCATCTACTTAATTAATTTAAATTTGTTTGTGAATTTAAAATTAATTAAGCTATATTTTAAAATATTTTTGGTTTATACATTTCTGTTTGAAATTAATTCTGGTGCACATTTAATTGTTTGGTTAGCTTTTGAATGTTTTGAAAATAAAATAGAACAATCAACATCTTCTACATAAATACAAAATATTGTTTTCAATTGTTTTAAATTTGTATTACAAAATATTTTATGGTTGAATTAACTAAATAGTTTGTTATTGAATTATTTTAAACATTTGTTTTTGGTTAATTCTTATTTAATTTCACAAATTTATGTTTGAATATTTAAAATTTGGAAGCTAAATCAACGCCATCTATTTCCAATCCAATTTCATTTATTTATACATTTCACTTTGTTTTTTATTTGATTAATTTAAAATTTAAAATATAAAATGGCTCCATCAATAGAATCATTAACTAATCAATGGTATGTTCTCGAGGCAGCTCAAAATGATTTTACCGGAATGGTCAGTAAAACAAAAAATTCCATTTATTCGATCCATTTGCCACGGTTTATTAAAATGGCCAATAAATTAATAAAAGATTCTTTTATATTTCGAGCAGAAATACTTTTAAATAATTTACAAGACCATTCCAATTTCAAAATTTTAATGCAATCAGCCTCCACATATATTGATGTAGTTGATGATTTGATTGTTTCATTGAGCCCAAAAGATTATAATTCAACATTTCCCATATTAAAAGATAATTGTGTAAAAGGGAAAAGAACAATTATTCCCTTGCTAAATAAATTATTAGAATGTAAGCCCATACAAAAGCACAATATATCAGACTCTAATTATTTTTATTCTGTGTTTAAGGAGATAATTGAGCAACTAATAATCCTGGAGTGTAATGTAAAGGAATGGAATCCAATTCTAGTTCGGATCATCATGCAGAAAATGACTCCGGAGCTCAAAGAAAAGTGGATTCTCTCCATCGGAAATGAAGACATCATACCCGAATATCAATCGATCCTTTCATTCATCCAGTTGAATAATTCACCTATAACAAAAACATATACTGGACGTTCGGAGATGCCTATAAGGAATCGCGAGGTATCCAACCGAATCCCAAGACATGGGACCGATTCCCGAATATCCACCCTCCAGACAACACGACTTCCACGTTCTGGTGTCTTCAACCGGATCCCCAGACCTGCAAATAATTTCCGAATCTCCTTAACTCATTCTCCTCAAATATCCTGTCCCAAGTGTAAGGAGGCACCTAAGATTAGCGAATGTCCTCTTTCACATTGCATGCGACACAAACCTCCTCTCCCAAAAGAGCGAGAATTAAAACCATCGATCAAAATTATTAAATCAGGGCACTTTCAACATAATTTATCTTACATTAGGAAACCATCAAAATTATGCAACATTCAATTCAATTATTTCCAAAATTTCAAATACCACGACATCGCACTTCAACATGAATCAAAATTCCTTATATTATTTAGAAAACATATTATAGATTTAATTAGAACATCTTTCACAAAAAATTTGTATTCATTTTCCATTAGACAATTAGTAGATTTTAAATTTAGTGAACATTCAAATCCAATTCAAAATAGGCAATCAAGTTCGATTAGCGAATCTAACACACATCTTCGAGAAAGTTATAAAAGGTGTTTAAGTCATGTTCAAAGGGTTGTAAATCATACAACTAAATTGACATCCCATTTTTCTATAAACAGTTATCACAAAACTGGAGATATTTTGCAAAATAACATTTTAAACAAATTAAACTCAATGAGATATCAAATGCATTGTTCTACAGTCACAGCAGACATCAAGAAAATGTTTCTCCCAATCGCATATGCACCTACCAAAAGGGCATATTTAAAAATGTTATTCTGTGATACTCCAATAACCCCCATCAACGTATATGCCTTTTATCAACTCTTCACTAAAATCACAACTCCACTTCTTTTTGCTAATCGAACTAATCAATATTTGACAGAAACAATAAAGCATCATATTCCATTCAAATTCAGATTGAACCAAGTATTGCATTTGAATAGGCATTGGTACAATGAGGTTCCAAATAAGTTTGGGAATTTTGGAGTCAATCTACAACCAACAATATCAATTTTATCATACGGCACTCAAAATACCCTAACACCTCACGAAAAATCCTATTCATCTATACCTTTAGGTTTACCAAATCTCAATTTTAGAATTATTTTGTTATCATCATACACACGGCCTAAGTGCATCTATATCAACAAACTCTCACGAACAACTCATATATATAAAATTTCGACTCATAGTCTGATCTCAACCCCAGTATTTACATATTCGAAAAATCTAAAATTATTATATGTAAATCACGTCCATTTTATTTCAAGGCGTGCCGAAACATCCACACTTGAACTTCAACACAATAATCCCGTTCTAAAACTGCTAGATGGATGTTTGATGTACAAAAGAAGGATAAGAATCTTCCTACAAGACAAGAAGTTATTAATTTATCCTGCTTATACCAATTATCCTCCTTAGCAAATACTCTTTTCAAATTTATCAAAGAGTAACCTCAGACATATAATATTTATTTCTAAATGGTACATTAGTTAATTGTTAAATTCGGTAGCAACCACTTGGTTCACATTTCATTAGTTTCATTTGAAAAATTCCGCTTTAGGGAATTTTTGGGGGGGAGTGTGTTTAGGCCAATGATTGGAATAAATGATTGCTTTAAATATTACTTCCCTTCTCTGACTCTAGAGGGAGACCGGTAGCTCAAAGGAGTTTGTGATCTTAATTAACACCTCTGAGATATTCCCACTTCCCTCACATTTCACATATCGCCAGTCTAGCCACAACCATCCAACAGTCTACTTCTTCCATTACACTCCAACCACAGCTAGGCTCATCAAACATGTTCAACCTCTCATAACCTACTATAAGTAACCAAGTCCTTCCATATATCAATTTATCCAATAGATCCAAATCTTATTCCAGTAGCAGTACACATTTCCAGTGAATCTAGTTCTCCTTTATTCTATTCAACTCAACAACAAGATCGTGTTTCAAACAGAAACACATCCACAATACAAACGGATTGGGAAGACGCCATCCACTACCAGACTACAAACAAAAGGCGACCCACATCCACAACGAGTCACACCATATGGGAGAGAATTTCACTGACTTGGAGTCATCTGCTTCGCTTAAGTATCATTGGATTCCATTTCTACAACACCCAGGATTTGGTTACACCATTTATTCTTTATATATATATTTACATAAACATTTCAATTGTATTATTTTATATCTATTATTTTGTCTATATTCATTTATTAAAATATTGTTAAGGAGAAGTCTGAGTTTCTTTATTCATTGATATCTTGAATTGCATCCTCATCGGAAGTTAACGGCCCCTGATTATTTCAGCTTTTATCGAAGAGGTAATTGCTGTGCCAAGTACAGGCCTAATAAGATCTGATTTTAATCAATCGAGGTTAGGACTGGAATTGTCACGATATATGCTTTGACAGTCCCTTTACAGTCCCTTATTTGAGCGGTGATATTTTTTATTGTTTATTCAACTATTTATTTATTATTATTATTATTATTTGAGGATCGAGGCACTTCAGCTACTACGGCCATTTGTGCCTTAAAGAACTATTTATTTATTTGTATTTATTAATTAGTTATTTATTAAATAGATGGATTTTGGGCTAAAAAAATTTATAGTCTGACATAATGAAATTGGTCAGGATTCAGTAATTTACTGTTTGCTTGGCTATGCCCCGGCGAAAAAGATGTAGGGATTGCTTAGATTTATCTTGTACGATGGATGATTTCTCTAAGGTACAAATGGCCGAGGTGCCTCGATCTTCAAATAATAATAATAATAATAATAATAAAATTAATTTCAACTCAGACTCTATAATCTTTAAATGAAAAAATAGCATCTTCATAAAAATAATTTTTATTATTTTAAACGGGACTAGAAAATAAATAATCAGTAATTTTTTTATTTGTTAGACTTTTATTTAAAATATAAAATTTCTAAAGGCATCATCAAAATCCAGATTGAAGAAAAATTTTTAAATAGGAGAAATAATATGTATATAAATACTTATATTATAAAAAAATATATCACTATATTTGCACAATAAGAGCATTGTACAATCATTTAAAATTAAATTGGCATTAAAAATGAATTTCTTTAATTTTGATTCATATATTAATGCTGTTGAAAAAGGCGCTGGTGTTCTCTTTTTTTTGTCACTATATATACTAATCACTATACAATCCCAGCTAAACTTAAAATTGTTATATACAGATAAATTCTATATCTTAAAGTAATATATGTAATGTGAAGTTGGAAATTGTAATTAGAAGCTTTTATAATTGAGTCTTTAGTCAAAATTTAATTTCAGCTCATTGACGTAAATACATAAATAAATTGTTTAATTATTAAAATAGACAAATTATAATCATATTAATCCTGAAAAACTTATATATCGAATAGGTAGAAAAGAAAAGAAAATATTCAGTTTATTATTTCAACCTCAGCCCTCCATCAAAACTGATGAGTAAATGTCTTGAATAAATAACCAAATGTTTCAATGTCTTTAATAACATCTTGAATATATCTATAAGTATTTTCCATTTTTACATGCTTTTTACGTGCTTTTATTTAATTTTACATTGTGTCCTGAAGTTAAATCTTACAAGGTGAATTTGACCCACTTCCCAATGTTCGAATGAGCTGAAATTTTGCATACATATGTAACTCCGATGGCAATACAATATTCAGGTCCATCCCAAGGCATAGGTGACCTCGGAGGTATTATTAATTAATTAATTAATTAATTCTTAACACTATATCCTGAAATCATAAACTGGGCGAATTAGAAAATAAAATAAACGCTTTTATTTAAATATACTAAAAAGGAGAAAATAATTTACCCACACACACCACGATTTCCTCACAATTAATCATATTAAAAAAAGAAAGCGTGGGCGCCAAACATGCAGGTGAAGGAAAGAATATTAAGGACATTTCATTGTATACGCACAAACATTACTTTTTTTTTACTTTTTCCACTATACTTGATAACTATGTCTATTTGCAGTAGAATTTGCCTTTTTCCCTGCATGTTTGGCGCCCTTGCTTTTTTTTTTTTTTTTTTGTTTAGATATCTCAATGCCGAAACTTTAAAATTGTCTCGCATGTTTCAATAAAATAGAATAAAAAAAAATATATTAAATGTCCTGAATTGGTATAATTTTGATTAAAAATAAATTTAAAATTTATATTAAACAAAAATTAATAATAATCAATAGTTAAAACGTTAAAATAGTTAAAAAGATCAAATAAATAATGAGAGTGGCAAATTGAATATCTTATTTCTCTATGACAGGTGATTTATATCTAAAGAGACAAGCGGATAGATAGAGGATTGGATTATAAGCAAGCATTTGGAGATTGACATTCAGGCTTGGACAGGCCATAAAATAACAAAAATTTGAAAGTCAAATGAATTCAGAATGTGTCGTGAAATCAATCAAAAGGGCATTGAATTCCAAATGACATATCCAAATGCATTTACTAATCCTTAAAGAAGATGAACTTGCAACAGAATTCAATTGATTATTGATTTATTTTAATAAAAATAATAGATTTGAGAAGAAATATCCAGTTTTTATTTTATTTTTACTTTAAAAAGAATAAATAGATAAAGTTTTAATAGAAATTGAAAAAAGTGGATTAGAGAATCATATTTTCTTAAATATGAAATCAATTAATTGGAATGAAAAAGGAAAAAAAAGAACGATATTAGTTTAAAGAAACTTTAGGATAAATAATAAAACAAAAAGATAATTTAAAGAGGATTTGAAAGTAAATATTTATATGAAAGAGAAAAAGAACAATATATTATTATTATTATTTTTTCTTTTTAATAAATAATTTTATTTATATTTATATTTTATATAGTATTTTTTTCCATCACTTGGTTAAAAGAAAAAAAAATCTTAAAAAATTATTTTAAAGATCTTCTCGAAAGAAAATAAATAAAATTTGAATTGGTAATTTTTAAGAAAGTTTTTTTTCATATTTTCTTTTTTATCTACTTTGAGCTAAAATCAATATTCAAGCTGAAAATGGATTCATTCGCCACTGACGAGGTACGTAAGTGATGAGGTGAGGAATAAGTTGAAGGTGCGAGAAAGGAAAAAAAAAAGGAGGAAAATGGGGATAAATAATGAAGGTGCAAACGTTGGTAAGGGTGAGAAGAGAAGTAGTGGAGATGGGGAGGGTGGGGAGGTGTTTTTGGTGTGGCTAATGGCAAATAGACAGGGTTGGGAGTAAAATATTGACGCCACTTACCGAAGCAGGATGACTTTAAAAGTTGGTCCAGGGAGGCCTTTGATGATGGCGGAGGCGTTTAAATGGCATCTGCCTTGCAATACCACCCCATTCACCTGAAACAGAACCATCAAATGATATTATACGATCATAAATAAATAAAATTCAATTACAATTTGATAAATTATTTATTATCAATATGAAATTTATATTGAAATATTTAATGAAAATTATAAATATAAAAAATATAACAGATCTCTAACAGAAACAAATCTATAATAAATGTCAGAGTTTCAATTTTTTATTTTAATTTTAATTGAAAAAAAAAAATATATTTTAAAATATTTTATTACTATAAAGAACCTGGTTCACCGAACCGCCTTTAGGTCATTAAAAAAAAATATTCCTTATTATCGGGTTGGGCTGGTAATATTAATACCTGGTTCACCGAGCCAAAAAAAATTATTCCTTACGAACTATGAATATTTAAGAATAAGCATATTATTTAAAATAAATAAATGACAAAATATTTGAAACAATTTCAAATAATTAAAAAAAAAACATAAATTTAAAAAAAAATAGCCATAAAACATACAGTCCTTAAACGAATGTATTAATGCACTGAAAGACAGAAAAGTATGGCCTTTGAATATAACATAATATATATTTCGTAATTTGATTACAAATTATTATTAAAATAAATATTTTTATAATTTTATTTTATTTATAATATTTTGTATTAAAGGAAGCGCTGTCCGGCGTTGCCCATTTTTTTATTATTAAAATACCTATTTTAAAACTAACTAAGATTTTTCCCGAGGCTGAAATTAATACAGATCGATTTCTCTTTATAAAAATGGTCTGAAACAATAATATTCCAGAAATATTAAAAAAAAATTGAAATTGAAAAAGAAACAAGTTATAAGAGTACATCTATAAAATAACATTTAATTATATATTATACATTGATCACTTGATAAGTCCCGGGCTTGTTATATATATAGGGCGGCCCCTCTTAACCTTCATAAATTTAATTTAATACTCCAAACCTTCGAACGACCCATGTCAAAATTTCAAAACAATCTGCCATTTAGTTTATAAGTTAAATAGTCGTTTTAGTGAAACTTCAATTGTTTGTTTAAAGACAATGTATAATGCCACAAAGGATGGTCAAATTGAATCGAATTTCCCTTTCAAATGGTTTGCTACTCCCATGTAAAACAGATATGGCCCCAATCATTAAGATCTTCAAAAAATATTCAATGGGAAGTACTATTTAAAAAAAAAAAAAAAATATTTTATCAAAAATACCAAATATTATAGAAGTCTTGGTAGCAATCACTCTTGATGAATATAATTGCATTTTGCCTAAATGTGATTTTAACAGATAAGTTCAGAACTTATGGAGTGATAAAACTATGAGACCCGGGCCCAAGTCAAAGGCACCAGTGAGTGTGACAATTGGTTCAAAATTCCTTAAACTATAAATATAAGACTCTAATATATTTTTGGCATTTTGGTTGACATAAAATCAAGCAAAAGACATCTGCCAATTGTAATAGCTAACTAACCATCAAAATTATTGATGGCTTCTAAAAATAAGAAATTGGTGAGTTTATATTTGTGTATACACTCTACTAAGAATTTTCCACTATATGTAATTAATTCTGCATTCTACCTTCGATTATGGACTGTTTTTGATCAGTACAGATGTATTATCAAAGACTTGAACTTCAATGGCAATCATTAGAAAAAACTGTCAATAACTGAGAAATTGTTCATTTTTTTTACTTTTGGTTAATTATTTTTTTTCTGGTGAATAAAACCCTTAAAAATATGCTTGTTAATCCATGAACCTAAAACTATTTTTTAACAGGACGTAAAGAAGTTTTGACAAGTTATGTGTGGCATTGCTTTATAGGAGCTAACAATAAATCGAAGAAAATACAAGAAAATAGATTTTATAATAAAAAAAAATATTTTTGAATATAAATTTCAATTATAAAAATTCTAAAAGGCATTGAATGTTGTATAAATATAGGTTAACTCAAGACTTCCTCCTTCTCTAAAGACAATTTTTTTTTCTTCATTAAAAAATTAATAAAAAAAAACTTTTTAATATACACGTTCAAAATGCCTTAAAAATAGAAAATAAACTATTAATTAAACCTGTACATATGCCCCACAAAAAGACTGGGCGCAAATGAACATAATTAATATTTTATGTAGTTTTTTCTATTTTTTTAAGGGCATTTTTTATTAAAAACGTGTATATTAAAAAGCTTTTTTTATTAATTTATTTTCAAGATTTTTTTTAAATATTTTATTGTTGCTTGCCAGATGTAAAACATTGCACTATTAACTACTATTTAAATATGTTATTCTCGAACATATTTTAGATTATTCGCGAAATTTCTAGGCATTTACTAGATAGCATTGATTATGCAAGTGGCTTACTGCCGTGTACTATGCGACACTGAATTCTTTTCGGAATCACAGATCAACACACCACAGAAAATATATAGATAATATAATAATATAAAAAAATTGTAAATTTAAATATAATATTGTATTAACATAAATCATTTAAATTCACAAATTTAAAAAAATCCATATTTTTGAAAAATTCAAAAAATTTTTTTTTTTTTGATTATTGCAGAATTGCAGTGCCATCAACTTTCAATATACGTTTCAAATTTGAGCGAAATCGCTCAACTAGAAGTGGGTTAAAATTTAATTACAAATTTTTAAGATTATAGCCAGACAGAAAAGTGAAATTAATAAAAAGTGTATAAAAATAGAAAAATATAATAATAAACAAATTGATTAACATATAAATATAATATTATTAATACAATAATATTAATAAGGTCTAAACAAACATTGATAGAAATTTCTGAAATAACAAAATAAATTTTTAAATAACTAAAATTATTATTATTATTATTAAGAAAATTATTTTATATTTTATTATACACAAGTGCAATTAAATAAGTTAAATAGAACATAAATAAGAGATAAAAGCTCCTTGTGGTTAGGTGTAAACGCTGTGACTTAATTCGTAAAATAAAAATTTTATTATAAGCTATTTTAATGAATAAATGATAAAATAAAAACACGGTTGATATATATTACCTGGTTGTACACAATCTTAGTGAATTATAACGAAAGAATTTATGATCATTTGCTAGAATAATGTATTTTACCAGAAGCCTCTCAACTGGAATGATTTGTTTCTCTTTCATTTAACACGTACAGTGAGGGACACGGAGAGAGAAAAAAAAAATCTATTGACACCTTAATGGCTCATTGATTTCGTTTTTTATGTTTTCACTTTTATTTATCACTTGGATCAATGATTTATTTGCAAACTGATAAGAAACTAAAACTGGACTCTGAATACAATGTTCCAGGGGAGATTTGTCGATTCTTTTGCTATGATTTAGAATTATTACATCATTCACCTCTAAAAATTATTTAAAAAAATGTTTCTTATTTTTTTTTTTTTTTTTTTTTTTTTAAATTTTTGTATTTATTAATTTTTTCTAATTAACTATTTTCTTTTATTTATCATGGAATCTCAAATAATTTTTTTAATAAAATTATTTATAAATAAAATATATATTTTTTCTCTTAGGCCCTTAATCATTCTGCAATTAATGAATTTGACGGGGTTATCAATGTGTGGTTTTATTTATTTTAATATTTCTTGTGAGGATTTTGTTTGGATTTTGGATATTGATAGGAAGCTTAACAGAAAAAAGTATTTTTAGAATGATGTTTGCCCGTCCATCCGTCTGTCCATAGTGTGTCCGTATAAACGTGAGTTGCTTGAACGGCTTAATGCATTTTGATAAAATTTGATATATTTACTTAATGCGTCAGTAGCATGAATCCATCAACTTTTGGTGTATATCCGGAAACCGGAAGTGGTAGTTTACAAATTATTAATTTTATATTCATTGTCGGAAATTTTTTTAATACATTAAACTAACTGGTGAAATAATATATATAATGTTCTTTTTAATTATTTTTAATCAGTTTTGTTTAGTTAAATTTTAGTCGGTTCTGTGCCTGGCTACAGGTCATTTTTAATGTCCGACGATAGAAAAAGAAGGTAGGTATTGTTTTAACTATTTGTGATAATTTTTCGTGCAATTTTTACAAGCCCTCTCTTCTTCCCCTCTTTACACCCTCTCAATATTTTTAATTTCTAGAATTCTTTTTTTTTATTTAATTTTATTCTTTACTATGTTTAAATATGATATACAAATGTATTTAAAATTGAATTCTTTTAGAAAATCTTTTAACTGGTTGCTTGAAGATCACAAAACTCCGAGATGTCATCTTTTTGTTACAACCAACTCCACCCACACACTCTCCAAATCCTTTCGATCTCCTGATTATTCCCTTTAGGCGTATGAACACTTGGCTCTTTCACTGGATAGGAACACGTTTTCCCTTTTAACCTCTTCAACCCCTTCAGCTGGAGTGGTCTATGAATCGTAAATTTATCACAATCATTTTTGACTTTTCAACCGTGCAAATGAGATACTAGTAACTTTTTTTTTATCACACTCCCAAACTCATTAAATTTTAAAATTAAATTAAAGTGGGTAAATGAATTCAAAATTAACTTAAAATTCAAATCTAAGATAATTGTAATGTTTTTTTTAAATATCTTGTAAATTTAAATAAAAAGAATTTTATTTTTAAAATTCATAAACAAATCGTGTGATTTTATTATTCATTTCATTTAAAAATATTCGTGTTCGAAAACACATGATTGAATTCCTTTTGATACAAATAAAAAATGACCAAATGGAACTTTTTAGCTAATGTATGTGACAAATTTTGAATTTTATTATTTCCATTAATTATCTAATTAAAACAAAACAATTATTTAATGTTACTAAGTAAATGTTTGCAATTTTGATAATATCCTCTCAACTGGGTGATTAAAATTGATTTCATTCTCATTTCAATTGCTATACAAATATAAATTATATCCCATTTACTTCATACATACTTGATGAGTCTTATAAATTATTATCATATTATATATTCATATTTCAATTCAAAAGAAAAATATGAAATCTCTTATATTATTTTTTTTGTTTGTTTGTTGTTATAGCTCTTTATAATATTTAACGATGAAACTTATTTATTTATTTTCTTTAAGTAATTTGAACGTCATTAAATAAGGGTGGTGTTCTCTTTTTTTGTTATTATGATGATGTTAAGTGGATGGGTGACATCTTTTGACATAACAATTCATTTATTTCTCAATTTTTATTTTCCTTCTTCATTTTATATTATAATAAGCATGAATATTGTTAGATAAGTTAACAAAGAGTTAAGAAAGGATGTGTAAGGGGAGTAAATGTTTCTGAAAAGTGGAGTTGTTATCAAATGAAATTGCATTATTCATACTTTTTTAATACTAAAAATAGAAGAATAATGAACTGAAATTAAATAAATATAAATGATAAAAAAAATAATTTATTAAAAAAAGAATTCTAAGTAAATGGAAAATAAGAAATTTTTTGAACTTTGAATTAAAAAGTAATTGATGAAATTTAAAAAGAAAAATATACATTTCCAAAATGAATATTTTACATTAGTATATATTTAGTAAGTATGCATAAAATTCAATTTATAAAAATATTTATTAGAAATAAATTAGTTTTTTCATTAAAAAAATGGGAGTACACAGGGAAAGAAGGTTCTAGAGCATTCCGACAATGAATATAAAATTAATACTTTGTAAACTACTACTTCCCGTTTTCGAATATACACCAAGGAATTCATGCTACCGATACATTAAATAAATATACCAAATTTTATCAAAATCCCTTGAGCCGTTCAAGCTGTACTCTATAAGGACACACAGACGGACAGACGGACAGACATCATGCTTCGTGGAGATATGTAAAAATTTCCACATGGGAAATTTGCTGTGAAAACAATACCTTCCCTTTCTGTCGTCGGTCGGTAAAAATTTATAATAAACAAAATTTAATTACATCCCAAAATAAATTCATTTTAATAAAATTAAAACTATTTAAATATTTCAAATGATTAATAAAATGAATAATATTATATAAATAATTAATTTTTCATAACGATAAATATTTTTATATAACTTTTTAATAAACACGCTTTTTAATAAAAAATGCCCTTAAAAAAATTGAAAATAAAGGGATATTTGATTGTGTTTATTAAAATTTTTTTATTAATTTATTTCCAATCTAAATAAATTATAATTTATATTAATTAGTTATTTTGATTTAGTTAAATTTTTTGTAATTTAATATTTTCAATAATTTCAATATAATAATTAAAATATTTTATAATATCGTATGCAAAAAAATTTATTATTAATCGAAATTTGAACCTGAAATCAAAAACATCAGCCTCAACCTTCATATTAAGTTTTTGTCAGAAATGCATATTAATCATATTGAAATTATTAATTTATAAAATATTGAATTGTACGTTTTCTCAAATAATACTATTACTAATGTAATAAAAATGTTTACTTTGTTGTAAAATTGTTATAAATATATTCTATTAAATGTTCATAGTTCCATGTTAAACTTTATTAATATACTTAAACTGCATCAAAAAATAAATAAATAAATAAATAAATTATAGAGGTCTATTAAACGAGAAGAAAGTCGAAAAGGGGTCGGCGTAGAAAAAAGGCTGGGAAAGCTTGGTCTAGAGTACTTTTTCCTTGTTTATGACATGCCCCACCTAAAAACTTTTAAAAACCTAAAATGTCCCCCTAAGTTAAATTTGAATAATTTTTAAATATTAAAAATTTTAATTGTTCACTAATTAGCTTAAATAATGGATTTCTCACCTCTCATCATTTTTTCCCATCCCCCTACCATCAGTTAAATTTCCCCTTTCACCCCTCCTTGGAAACCACTGTTCTAGAGGGATGAGAATATTGAATAGCTAGTATAATAATAAAAATTGAAATAAAATTTTTTTCATTTTATGAATAACAATAATAATAATAATAAATAGAATAAACTATATTGGACACTTAAATTTATTTATACTGAAATTGCGGCGTGGTATATAAATTTAAGTGAAATTTGAAGGTCATGTATAATATATAGTAAAGTAAAATGGTATCTTAAAAATTTATTATTTTTTTTTATAGTATAACCTAAAAAGTAATTAATAATTTATTATTAAAGATACTAATCACCTTTTCAAATTATTCAAAATTTGTAAAACTTTATTACAATAATAATAAAAAAAAAAAAAACTACAAAAAATTTCATTCGATTTGTTAAATAGCTTGGTGAAAGTATGATAATAAAAAGTTTCAATTAGATTGTATAAAAGAAGGAAAAGAGAAGGGGATATATATATTTGAAATTTCATTTTCTTTAAAGGCTCCACCTTGGCGTTGAGTGGGTGTGTGGGTGGTTGGAATGGAGGGAGGAGAGGGTTGAAATCATAAACAGCCGTCGTCGCATTGGCTCCAGATCCATTTTGGAAATAAGCTTGATTTCCTTGAACGAGCTCGATCTCTTTCTTTCCCTTTCAACAACCGAGTATTTGACACAAAAGCGACATGAGAATGACGTCTCATTAACAAAAGGGGGATGAAAAGGTGTCTGCGCCTGTAAGAGTGTCTAATTGTGTTGGGCGGGGTCGGTGGTTCAGTTGTGGGGTTGAAAGAGAGGAGGAAGAGTGTGGAGGGAAGGAGGGGAGGGGGAGGGAGAAGACGGGTTCCGCTTTGCGCCCCCTAATAGACATTCTCAGCGGTCTGATAACAAGCCGGTGAGCTTTTGTCAAGAAAAGATAAGGGTGGTGAATGAGAGGTGGGAGGGGGATGGAGGGAGGAAGAAAATGAAGACGTATGCAAGATGTTTATCGTACTTCCTTCCCATTTTCTTCAAGAGCCTTGCCAACTGCAAATACGTTTTGCATGTCATTTTCCATGGAATTACAATCAAATAATAATTTGTACATGTATGTCAGGATAAAGGGGGAAAGGGAAACGGCAAAGGGTGTGGGGGTGAGAAAGAGAGAGAAACAGTAGAGAGTACAATAGAATTGCAGGAACAGTTAATTTGCTTCATTTGCGTTTCACTTTACATTCAAAAAGACGAATTATGATGAAAAGGAATTGCAAAACAAATAAAACACTCCTCTAGGATAATTAGAAATTAATAGTATTCATCCCCTTCTCCTCAACCCCTCATTCCCCTCCCATCATGAACTTGTCGAATAACTCAACATTTTCTTTTTTTAAATATTTTATTTTGAAATGTAGCTAAACTTTATTATTACTTTTTTAATTAATGTCGTTGTGTGGGAAAAAAGAAAAGTTTTAATGTAACGTCTAATTTGGTTCAATATAGCTTTTAGAGATAATAGGATGAAGGCGAACCGCCAGGACAGGCGTGAGAGATAAATAAGGTGGGAGACAAATTGAGTGTTTGCAGTAAAGTTAAACAAAGTCGGCATAAACCGTTTAATCGAGGGTAAGTGGCATGCTTTGCATATTATTGGACGAAATTCAGTCATTATTCTCTCTCGCTGTGGCGATGTTAAGCATCACTAATTAATCAGAAAAGGGATGCAATTTCATCCATCGGCATTCTAATGCAAAAGGCCAACTTTTTTAATATCTGCCAGAGTGAAAGGCAGGTATTTGAGATTAGTGGATTATCTGCTTTATTATATAACAAAACCTTCGCTAATATAAGATAAATATGTATATCAAGGAATGAAGAGAAATTTAAAAGAAGAATTATAATCACTTTATTAAAAACTTTTTTTTTTTTTTAAATTTAATTTATAATAGCCTCAGATTATGATCATTTTGTAAATAAAGAATTCAGAATTAATATATATATACACGAGAGCACAGATCAATAAGTCCGTTTTGAATTTCCCGTCTCTTAAATGAAATGGCAACACTGCTCCTATCAGCAGGCAACTATCAGTTGACTCCTGTCAAAATTTGAACGGGCTGGGTATTTTAGTTTTTGTTTAACATCCATTAATAGCAAACTACCTCATGATTTGAGAAGAAAATGAAAAAAGTATATTTCGCGTAAGCTCATTAACCATTATATTTTGCGGAACAAAAACTTCACTGAAACCGAGTTTTTGCGTCGTTTCGTAACCGTGGATGAAACGTGAATCCACCACAACACATCAGAGAGCAAACAGCAGTAAAAAAAACAGTGGGTTTCACAGGGTGAAAGATGTCCTCGACAAACCTTTTTCGGAAGGGTTAAAAAAATTGAATGTGTATAGAGCTTAAAAAAAATTACATTGAAAAATCAAATAATTTTTTATACAAAAACTTTTGTTTCATTCAAAAAGTCACAGACTTATTAACCTGCCCTCGTATTATATATATATATATATATATATATATATATATTCAATAATCAATAGAAAGATTAGCCAAAACTTTAAAACTATATTCAGAACAATCTAAACAAAAATTATAAAAATAATGAAAACAGGAATTATAAATTGAGCTATTGTATATATTGTTAGAAATGCAAAATATAATTTCATTATTAAATTGATGTAATTACTTATGTATTTTTTATGTAATACCTATTATTTATTATTTATATAAATAAACATCTAGGAATGCGCAAGCTTGCATTGCCAAAACGAACTTAAGTTCGGATTAATTTAAGTTAGAAATAAGTCAAGATTAAATATAAATATTATTTAATATTTTTATTTATTAGTGTTATAAATAAAAATATTAATAAATTTTTTTTTATGTTCACTGGAATCGATGATTGTCACGAATAAATATAAATGACGTCACTATAATAATAAATATTAAAAATTTCAACTTTGGACGCCATTTTGACCATGTTCCCGAGGGGGTATCAAAAAATGAAAGGCACTTTACACTACTACTTTTCGATGCTCTTTCCGAATCTGAAGTCAGAATTTCAAAATTTTGAGTTTGATGTCGGACAGAACGACAGACTGAACGATTTTATAAACTCACTTAAGTTCGTTGAAAATAAAAATATTTAAAAATGAAAATAAAATAAAATATAAAATAATTATAAAAAAATAATATAATCATAAATTATCCAATAGTATCAATGGAATACTCGCCTAACTCAAAAATTAATATTGAATAGAGGATATATAGAATGCATGCAATTTATTTTTAATTTTAACTAATTAAATAATTTGATATTCCATAGATATTTCAGTTAAAAAGAAAAATATTTGAGAAAATTAAAAATATTAAGTGTACCTATATTTAACAATTAATATATTTAAAATAATAAAAAAATAGTGATTTTTTTTTTGATAATCATTTTTATAGAATAAATTTCATAAATATTATATTATAATTATACATTTATATATTGAATTTATTAATCACAAAATTTATAAGTTATCCAATAAGCATTTAAATTAAAGGGGTATATGTTATTATATGGTAAAGTGAATTATTTCATCAATATATATATATATATATATAAATAATAATAATGACAAATACTAAGGAATTTGGAGAAGATAAATATTCGATGGAGGTGAATTTGAATTTGATTGTTGCTATTAAAATTTGTTGAGTTATATGCACCAGTGGATTGATTGGTAGATAAAATATTTCATTTTGAATTATTGATACTTGTAATATATATAGAAATGTAAATTTAATTGCATTGTCAATCTTAATATTATGCCAAGTTAGTATCAAATGTGCTAATTTGATTTCTAGTGATATTATTTCGCAAACAATATTCAAATTATAGCATACATTATATTGAATGTCACGCGTTGTGTAATCAAGTCGACTATTCTCTCTGAACTTGGGGTAGTTGAGGTATGTGGAAGATAGAGAAGAAAAAGGGAGGTAGATTGTGAGAGTATGTATGGGTAAGAGAAAGAGTGAGTGAGATTTAAACACCCTTGGATAATAATTAAAGCGATATATCGATTTCACCGTGACATTTATTATATATTTAAAGGAAGCAAAAATATTAATCACCTTTAATTAGGCCGCAACCAGTAGGAAATATGGCCGCAACATAATCAAACTAAAATATATGTCATGCTGGACTTTTAAAATTTGTTGCATTTATACTTTATATATTAATTTAAAGTCATATTATTTAGAAAAATAAGTTGACCTGTGGCCAGGTCCGAACCGACCGACGGTTTGAAATAAATTAATTTCCAGCTACAGAAACAATTTCAATTAATTTTAATATATCTATTAATGTAATAAAAACAGATATGGATATAACATAAATATTTTTAATTTAATTTTATTTATAATATATATGTAAGACCAGGCTGTGACGTCATGAATGGCTGGATGACGTCATATAATTTTAAATTAAGAAAAAAACTAATAAAGATGATTTTTCTCGAGACTAAAACCACCACAAAGTGCATGATTGTAAAAAATCTCCTCATGTGAAATTTGGTGTGAAAATAACCCTACCCTTCCTATCGTCCATCGCTAATACTACCACTTCCGGTTTCCGGATTTGCACCAAAAGTTGATCAATTCATCCCACTGATGCATTAAGTAAATATACCAAATTTCATCAAAATCCGTTGAGCCGTTCAGGCTGTACACATCTATACGGACGGACGGACAGACGGACAGACGGACGGACGGACGGACGGACGAACGGACAGACATCATGCTAAAAATACTTTTTTCTGTTAAGAAAATGCATAATTCGTGGAGATATGTAAAAATCTCCACATGTGAAATTTGGTGTGAAAACAATACCTCCCTTACTATCGTCGGTCGGTAAAAATAAATATTGTTATTGTGAAAAATATTTTTTTCATTCATTCTCTTCATTTCTCGTTTGAATTCACTTTCTTTAAATAAAGAAGTGTCGAGTTTTCACTATGATTGAGCTCAATATTCAGACAATTCAAATATGGTCTGTGGAAGTACAATTTTTAGCTGACGACCCCTTGAGGCGTCGTTTAATAAGAAGAAAAAAAAATATTTCTATTCCCTCTTTGTCATTTTATCAAGACTTCCCATTCCGCACTTCTTCACCAAATCACTTGTAATGTCTTTACACCTTTCATCTGTCTTTTTCAAAGAAATAAAATATTAGAGAAAGAAAATAATATATATATTTTTTTTTCATCTTTCCAGTTACACTTTTCATTGAAAATAAACAGATCTTAAACAAAAAAGAGAAAATATATTTATGAAGGTATATATATATATTTTGATAAAAAATCTTGTCGACATAAATTTAAAGATTTCTCAATCTTTAAAGATATTTTGGAAAATATAGAATTTATTTTGAATTGATTGATTTTAATATATATACATATTAAAAAATATGTGGTTAAATTCTTCAAAAGTTGACATTTAATCAGGATTGAATAAAAAAAAAATCAAAATCTCCCTTCGTATTTATTTTCCATTAAAACTTCAATCATCATCAACATTATTATCATCATTTAATGAAAAGTTTAATTAAAGAATCGATTGATTTTTGCTTAACTAAAGTAGGGTCAAACGTAATTAAGGACGGATTCAAGAAATTGGTTAAGCAGGTGATTTAGATTTTAAATACAATGATAAAAGTAAAATTCAAGGAATGGGGAATTTTAATTATCTTTGTAAATACCCAATAGAAAGAATTTTCATAATATGAATCAAATGTTAATGAGCAAATAAATAATGTAAATAATGTCAATATATAAGGAATATAATATGTTGAAATTCGAGGTTTGTTCAAAAGAAAAGGTGAATTTAAAATATTTCGAAAAGTATTTATTAATTCATCAATATCCATTTTGTCCCCTTCAAAGTGATTCCCCTCAGATATAATGCATTTAAGCCAGCGCTTCTTCCAATCGTCGAAGCACTTCGGAAATGCGCTCTTCGATTTGGTCATCAGATCTTTCTTCGATTACAACTTTATCTCATCTATTGTGGCAAAACGCTTTCTTTTCATTGGTCTCTTCAGTTTTGAGAATAGGAAAAAGTCGCCGGGAGCCAAATCTGGTGAATAGAGTGATTGAGGCATGATCACGGTGTCGTTTTTGGCCAATAAATCACGAACAAGCAATGATGTGTGAGTTGGTGCAGAATCCATGATTTGTTTTTCCACAATTCCGATCATTTGAGCTGTATTGCGTCACGCAAACGTTGCATAACCTCCTTGTAGTATTCCTTATTAACAGTACGAACTGTTGGCAAGAACTCATGATGCACCACGCCATTGTAATCGAACCTCCCTGGCCTTCTGTAAAGCGCTTGTACCACTTATAAACATTTTATTGAGACAAAGTACACTCGCTGAATGCCACAGTCAACATTTTAAGTGCGTTAGAGAACTTTATTCCATTTGTAACGCAAAATTTAATACAGATTCTTTTATCCATTTTTTTAAGTAAAAAATCGAAGAACACACAAAATGGTGACTTTTTCAGTTGTCAAAAACAAACTCTAATCAAAAATGGCTGATAATGTCAACATATGAGAAACATATATGTACTAATATAACAAAAAAAATAATCGAATGTACACAGCCCACGAAAATTCAAAATTCACCTTTTCTTTTGGACAGACACCTGATATGCTGATTTGAATGTATGGACCTCCAATTCACATTTTATAATTGTTTTTATTTTTACAAATTTTGATTAAAATATCTCTATACTGATATTTCCTAAATAATAAAGATACAGAATAAAGCATCGATATTACAAATAAATATGAACGTGTTAACAGCTTATGGTTGTATTTTTTTTATTTTTTTTAAATTCAATCCTACTTTTATTTTAACATAAATAATCTGATTAAGGTATAGATAAAATTGCAAAAGTCGTTAAAATAATAAATAAGGGCGACCAATCATTATTGAAGTCTAATTGAAAATAAAATAGATAATTAAATAATATATTATTTTAGAAAACATAAATAATGAAGAAAATCGACAAGTTCAGAATATATATTAGTTATTATTATTAATTAAAAAGGCAAAAAAATGCATTAATTATAATGCGTATGTCCTAAAATTAAATTTTCTAAATATTTTTAATTATCACGAAATTATATTTAATTATTTCTACTTTACATAAGATATTGAAAATAAATTTCCAAAAAATACACTTTTAAATAATTAATTAAAATTTAAAAAAAAATTTAAACTTTAATTATTAATAAGTATATTTGTATAAAAGAATATAAAAGTATAGGATATATATATATATATATATTAAAAGAAGTATATAAAACTTGAATTTTAGTAGAATTAATATCGATTTTCAAGAATAGAAATAGTGGAAGATAAAACGAGAGAGAGAGAGGGAGAGAGACATACTTACACTAATATTGAAGTATGAGAATAATAAGGGTGGAAGAGCACCCTTCCATCAAGCACTTTATGATTAAAGGGCTGCTTCTCTCTTGTCTTTGCCCTACGCATTTCATCCCTAATTGACTCGAAAGAAAAGTTTCTCATCACTCTTTTCCTTTTCCTATTTTTTTTTCTTATCATCATCGCCTTCATTTCCAACTACAAATGAGATAGATAAAAATGAAGAAAATAGGTAAATAAATATTCTATCTCAATGAGAGGGGAGAGTGTCTATTTTCAAGAAAAAAAAAGTGTCTATTTTCAGCAAAAAAATAATTATGGTAAAATACTTTTTCCTCAAACTAAAAAAAAAGACAAGTTTAAAAAATTTGCCACAAATGTTTAAATCTTCTGAGAATTCTATTTAAAAAATAGAAATAATTTTCAATTAAATAATAAATAATAGTATTTATAACAAAAACAAAAAAAAATTATTATTAGTTTTAATTGGAAAGGTTTTCATCGCATCGGTGGTTCAGTGGTAGAATGCTCGCCTGCCACGCGGGCGGCCCGGGTTCGATTCCCGGCCGATGCAAAATATTTTTATTGCCGTTAACTCGCATCTTCGTGGTCCCGGGTTCAAGTATCGACAATCTCCAGGTTTTGCTAGTCTTTCCTGGTGAGATGACATTCACAGCCCTGATTATATGTATATTAAACTTAAAATATGCTTAAGTAAAAAAAAGAAAACAAATGTAAATAAAATCTAATATAATTAAGTAAAATTGTAATAGCGTATCAATAAATGATCGCAAAAGAAACAATTAATCATGTAAATATTGTAACTTTCATCTTTTGTATGTGTTCTGATAATCTCTCTCTCTCTCTCTCTCAACTATTGTAAAAATGTTGGCTAATAAACATACTCTTTAAATTGAAAATTGAAATTGGGTTCAAGTATCGGACCTAGCAAAGGGATTCTCTCAAGCTAGTGTCTATGGGCCGGAATCCACCTAGCATCCGGGATCAAAATTGGGAAGCTACTTGATATAAAGTATCAAAAAAAATAAAAATATTTTTAAGACTTGGTTTAAAATGATTAAATTATATTACCTTTGTTTTTATTTTTAGTTTAATTACTCAATTATTAATTACTACTATATTTTAATTGAAATATTTTATGACAATGGTTATAAAATTAATACTTTGTAAACTACCACTTCCGGTTTCCAGATATATGCCAAAAGTTGAAGAATTCATGCTACTGATGCATTAAGTAAATATACCAAATTTTATTAAAATCCGTTGAGCCGTTCAAGCTATGCACGTCTATACGAACACATAATGGTCGGACAGACGGACAGACATCATGCTAAAAATACTTTTTTCTGTTAATAAAATGCATGATTCGTGGAGATATGTAAAAAACTCCACATGTAAAATTTGGTGTGAAAATAATACCTTCCCCGAATATTGTCGGTCTGTGAATATATTCGAGCTAAAGAAGAATATTTAATTTGAATATATACCAATTATATAAAGAATTTGTTTATTTCTGGGTAAAGGACATTTCAGCTACACTATTTTGGATAAATTTAATGATATTAATATTAAAATGAATCTTTAGATTGAATATATTTAAAGATAACTGAATAATCAATTGATATTGATTTATCCGTTGAGATTACCCTCTAAAAAAAGTATACGTTTTGAGAGCTGCAATTTGAATGAAAAAATTTAAAGAAAAGATCCCTTAGAATAAATATATCTATAATTATCTATTAGAAATTAAAATAAAACATAAAATTAACTAAAATTTAATAATAAATATTAATTCAAATTTAAAAATAAATTAATTTAATTTAATTCATGCCATTTTATTATTATAATACCTGAATTGGAAAAATCTGTACAATATTGTTTCTTTTTAAAAATTTAAAATAGAAAGAAGTATAAATAAAATATAAAAAAATTGATTTAATTTAATTATATACTTACATTTTAAAATATTCATTCATAAAATTATATTTAATTCTTAAAAATATGTTTTACAAAATACCTTTTTTTATTATTTCAATTAAATATTCGAATATCCTTTTTTCTAAATTTTTAGTATAATTGACATTTAAAATTTTTAAATTTAAATGTTTATATTTTTATTTTTTTCTGATTAAATACTTAAAATACTTATCACTCTGAAATTTATTTGTTTATCAATTCTAAACTTTTAAAATATATGACATAATTAATTTATTTCAAAATTAATTGATAATTGTGCTAGATAATAATTCTCACAAAGCGATTATTATATATTATGTTTATATTTTTGACTATGAATGTTTTATTTGACATAAAAACAGAACCAATTAATTATTCATTTGTTAATTAAATAATTATTTAATTATTACATGATATTTGAATAAAATTCATCATTGAGATATAAATGTAATTGAAATCTTAAAAAAAAAAAAAAAAAAAATTAAACTTTTTTTCGCTTCATAAAAGTTACCAAAAATTCTTTAGACTATGTTTAATTAGGAGTATAAGGCTAATTAAATTTTAAGTATTGTAGAAACAAAACTTTATATATCGTATATATAATAAGAATTTATTCATGCAAAAACCAACATATAATGATTTCATTAGTGAAGTTAATTTATTTCCAAATTAAAAATCTATTGACTAGTATTAGTCTCTCAGAGAAAAACTACATAAAGTTGTATTTTTTTTGTTGAAGAGAGGAAACAAGGTAGAAGAAATGTTTAAATAAAGAAGAACTCTCTGTATTACTAAAGGGGAAAAAATTGACTGGTTACTCGTTTTGTTGATAAATAATTTAATGTTAAATTTAATAAAAATCTCACTTGTGATATTAATATATAATAATACGAGGGCAATTCACAAAGTAGGTTACGTTTTTGAATTAAGACAAAACTAATACAGGAAAATGTTTTTTATTATATACATTTGAAAGAGCAACTAAAATATTATTTTTCTACATAATCGCCAAAAAAATTGAAACATTTATCGTAGCGATGAACGAGCTTCGAAATTCCTTCCTCAGAGAAATCCGCCGCCTGAGTGTTGAGTTAGTCAGTCGCCGCGCGGAGATGATAGTCGTTGGGTTGTCTCTTTGTCATTTTTGGAGGTCTACGAGTACCACAGTGATTCATTCCTTGATCGAATCGTAACGGGAGACGAGACTTGGGTGAAACACGTGACGTGCGAGACAAAATTGCAGTCTTTGGAGTGGGGGGCACACACATTCTCCCAGGCGGCGGATTTCTATGAGGAAGGAATTTCTAAGCTCGTTCATCGCTACGATAAATGTTTCAATTTTTTTGGCGATTATGTAGAAAAATAGTATTTTAGTTGCTCTTTCAAATGTATATAATAGAAAACATTTTTCTGTATTAGTTTTGTCTTAATTCAAAAACGTAACCTACGTTGTGAATTGCTTTCGAATTATAACAACCTAATTGTTATTTTGAAATTTTTAAACAAAATTTATGTTTAAATATTATATATAGGTATAATTAATTTATTTTACTTGTTTTATATTGTTTCAACCAATAAATAAATAAATTTAAATGTAAAGATATATAAAAATTAATATTTTTTAAATAAAATTTATTATAATAGCGCCTGCATATATGAAACCATATTATTATAATAAATAATCGAGATATACATTATAAAAATAATGTAGGTAATGAATCAATTTAAAAATTCAGAGATATAAACATAAATAACCAATTAATATAGTAGAAAATTATGTTATGATCTGTGAAATGGAGCAAACAAAATTAATTTATTCAGTAAATAATATTATATAATATAAAAAATAGAATGATTTATAATATCTCGTTAAAAATTCAGAAATTACCACTGAAATCAATAGATTTGTATTCATTTATACTAATTATAAAGAACTTTATGTATGTATGAATTAAATATTGAATTAATTTAATACATATATTAACATATTTATTTATTATTACACATGAGATAACATATTAAATAAAAATAATATTTATTTTTATTAATATTTATTTTTATTATTTATTATAAGAATAAAAATTAAAAAAAAAAGATAAATATTATTTTTAACACATAATTTAATGGTATATATAGGAGTATAAAAACAAATGGGAATATTGATAAATAAATATTTAATTTATTTTGTTACCATATTCATATTTATTTATTTTGATTTGTTTTTGTTGATGTGTGAATTTCACTTTAACTATTTCCTTAATATTCATAACAAGGATGGAAAAAAAAGCTGAGGAGAAGAGTTTTTGGGGTTAGTGGGCTGGATACAGAGGAAAAGAGGGGTTCTAGGTAGGTGGGGGGGGGGAGAATTCTCTTGTCGTCCTATCGACCCATCCACCCTCGCAGAAAGGGCGAAGGGCCGATCAATAAACTTTGGAGCAGAGAGGCAGGCATCTCGGCCATTAACTTGATTAGATTAGATCAAATAGGGAATTCCGGTCGCGATTTTTTTCTGTCTCTCTTTTTTTTTTTGTTTTTTTTTTGTTTTTTACTCACTTTACAAATTGACCAGATAATAGGAAAATAAATAAATACACAAGAAAGGATAGATAATATAATAAAAATAAATGTTTCTAAAATGATGTTGAAGAATAAAAAAAAGACAATTTTTTTTATTTATCAATGGAAATGTATATATATATATATATACACTCAATATATGTATATATGTATAATAAATATATAAGTAAATGATATTTAACCTTTTAGTAAAAATATATAAACTGTCCAAAGTAAATAAAATATAAATTTAATTAAGTAAAATTTTAAATAAAGGGTATAAAAAGTATGAAGGGAAAAGTGATTGTGTGTGTGTGTGTGTGGGGAGGTATTCATTACTTGGGAGGAAAGTGATCCGGACTGTTTAATTAATTATAAAATCCAGTTTTTCTTAATTACCCATACTAATTTAAATAAATACTTGTTTATTTTTTTAATATAAATAAGAATCAATAGAACAAACTATATACTTATAATAATAATTAAAATAATAATCAAATAATTCTCTAACAGGGATGGCGAACTTTTTTTTATAAAAAATCTTTTTGAAGTAACTAACGTGTCACAAAAAATTGTCATGATTTTTTTTTCCCCATCACCTGTACCCCTTTTAGCTTGAATATATAATCGAATGTTTTTGTATAACTTCTAACTATCCTGTATAATTTTAAATATTAAACTTTATAACAAAAAAATAAAATGATTATTAAAAATTTTATAATTTATTTGTGGTAAAAATATATCTCTCCTAAAGATGCTCTATTATTTTTTTTTTATTGTTTGGAAATTCTTTAATTGATTTTAGTTAGTAGATTGTGGTTGTAGATAATGTGACCAAATAGCAAAATTTTAAATCTTATACAGTGAACCACTTACAATTTCTTGTTTTGATAATTTGATAATCATAGATATGAAAATAATTAGTTGTATTTTCTTTTAACTTAAAATTTATAAACACAAATCCGTATGATTGATGATATCTGGATGAAAAGAAATATTGAATCGTGAAATGATTTTATTGTTAAAGAAAAAAAAAATCGAATAATAAAAATAGATTCTATTTATATAAAAATTTAAACAATATTTAATAAATTTTTTTTTAACCAATCGCTTTATAAGTATAGTATAGTATATAAACCATATTATATAAATAAATATATATATATTATTTGTTAGTTGTAGATAATGACCAAAAAGCAAAATTTATATCTAATACCGTGGACATTTTCTTGTTTTGACAATGCTATGTTAAATTTTCTGGCACTATTTTCCAAACGTCCTATGTGCAATGTAAGCTTTGTTAAGTTTGATATAAATTTAAAAAAATCAATTTTTCTTTTTTTTTTGACTAAATATTGATAAAATTTCCAGCATATATTAAAATAAGAACACATAAGAATATTCTGATAATATTTTTATCAATTTTGAGTTTATAACTTCAAATTTCCCAAAGAAACAGACAGACATGAAAAATACAAAAGTCATATTTGGATTCTCCAGGTCACATGAAGAGTGAAGATTTGCAAAAATTTCTAAATCCTGAACAATGCGATTTGTACAACACGCAATGACAGAAGTCATATCTTTCATTAATGTTTTCAAACTGCGAGAGAATACAAGCGATATTTCAGTAATAAAATATACATAACGGAATTTTGTAAATAAAACCACATATTGATATTTGTTATTGTAAATTTATTCAAAAAATACAAAAATATACACAACGTTTCGATTGCTACTTCTGCAGTGTCGAAACGTTGTGTATATTTTTGTATTTTTTTCAATAAATTTACAATAACAAATATCAATATGTGGTTTTATTTACAAAATTCCGTTTTAAATAAAAACAACCATCAAAGCTTTAATAATTTAATAAAATATACAATTTGGCGGTTTAATCTACTAAAATAGATAAATAAATACTCAGTACTTCAAATTTCATAAATTGTAATTTTAATGTGAATTGTTCAATTTTAATTCATTTCTATTGAAAAAAGTTATAATTATTAAAAAAATAATTTTGTCTATAGGCGTCTCATGTAATTTTTCAAACATGCCATAGGTTCGCCCTCCCTGATATATAATAAAGGAAAGTTTTTTTACATGCTGATATATGTAGATTGATAATAGATGTAGAGTAAGTACAATAAGAGAAAATTAGAAAAAAAAACAATTTTTATATATCATTTTGAAGGGAGAGTGTGTGTGTTGGGATTTATTAAAATTATCTTTTATATTATTTATTTCGTGACAATATTAGTTGGATATTAATCGGATATTTTTCATTATTTCATTCCATAGCACATGGGAATAAATGGATTTATATTTGCTCGTCTTTTTACCACCCCTTCCATCAATCCCAATAGATTCCATGTAATCTCGTTGGTACTAAACTCCATTAAAAAAAAATTGGTTTAATATTTTATCAAAGGTTTCAATGAGAATGACGGGCGAATGAGAAAGTAGAGGAAAGGTTTTTATTTGGCAATTTCCAAGATCTTAAAAGGAGATCCTGTTTCAAAACCCAAATGAATTCTAATCATCTCTTCCCTTGTCGGATTTCATTCTACCTTCTCTTAGTTTAAATACACAGAGACAATATTACAGGTAAGAGTATATTGGATTTAGATGAAAAGAATATAGATAAATGATTAGAAAGAGAGTAGTAAATTTAATCAAGACCAGAAGGAGTTTAGGAATAGATAGAATTAATTTTATTTGTCAAGAAGGGATGAATGCAATGAACAAGCCGATTAATTCGCAATTCGAAAAGATTCTGATCCTTTATAAAGGATCATTTATCTTTTTTAGAATGATTTAACTTAAAGAGGAAAGAGCCATTGACAGAGTATACTTGTATTTTAATAAAAAAATAAAAAAAAATAACAAAATACTCTGGCTTATTTATCGAAGCTCCATCATTGCTTGTTCGTGATTTTTTGCCAAAAAACAACACGGTAATCATGCCTCAATCACCTTATTCACCAGATTTTGCTCCTTGTGACTTTTTCCTATTTCCAAAACTGAAGAGTCCAATAAAAGGAAAGCATTTTGCCACAAATGATGTGATAAAGTCGGAATTGAAAAACGAGTTGATGGCCATACCGAAAAGCGCATTTCAGAAGTGCTTTGACGGTTGGAAGAAGCGCTGACCTAAGTGCATTATATCTGAGGGGAATTACTTTGAAGGGGACAAAATGGATATTGATGAATAAATAAATACTTTTCGAAATAATTTAAAAATCACCTTTTCTTTTTAACAAACCTCAAATTTTCCTTTTGCTAAGTATTATATAATTTATCCACCCCCTTTTCTCCCCTTTCTAAAAAAAATTATTTTCCTAATATATTCACCCATTTTCATTTTATAAAATTGAATAACATCAACAATTTTTAATTAATGTCTTTATTCATTTTTCATTGTAAATGAGATATGAAATTGAAAATTTATTAATGTCCGTCTTGTTTCATAAATAACTAACAAAGGTTATTATTTATTCTCCGTGTATGATAAGATTGTAGGTCTTTTGGGAGGGTTTTCGTTGCTAGATAATTTATCATCAACATCAAAAGCCTCAAGTCTATCCAATTCCGGGGTCAGATGAGAAATGGGACCGGTTTGTAGGTAAATAGCCAGCAAGCAACAGGATTAATTATTTCAAATCGCACTCCCCTTCCATCATGACATTTAAACACCACTATCCTATTCAATAAACCATCTTTTGGACAAGGTAAAGGGTTACTGATATAGAAAATAAAAACAGACACAGAGAGAGAAAGAGAACAAGTTGGGGAGAGGTAATTAAAATTACAAAAACAAAGATTTGATTATAATCATAATAAAAAAAAGAACAAATGCTATTTTATTTAATAGTAAATGAACATTACGATTAATAATCCTCAATTTATTTGATTTACGATTTAAATATTATATAAGAATTGATAGGGAAGGATTTAATGCTATTTTATTTACTATTTTATTAGAAGTAGCTAGTAACTACGTAATGAGGGTAGTTTTTTATTTTATTATAGAGCTATATAATGTTCGAACCGCCACAAGAACAAAGCTGGTTGGTGTGATGAAGCATGTAATTTTAATTACAATATGAGAAAACCATTTAGATTGAACTGGAGATTAATATTAAAATTGAACAATAAATTCTCTCTTATTTTAGATTTATTATCATGGCCCGTTTATGAGAGTCCCAACCCCTGCCAGGGCCTCACCATGCAATCTTTAAATAGGAGCTGGAATCAATTCCTTCGGGACAAATGTTGGGCTCTCGTATATATATAGGAATATATACAAGAGTACTTAATCAATGGGGAAGTTGGGAGTGAAGAGGTGGAGATGGTAATAGTGTGGGAAATTTGGGAGAATATCGAACGAGATAGGACATTATACATTTATAGTATACAAGTTGGGTTATAATAAATTTCCAACAAATTGCCATAAAGGGAAGAAAAAGATAATGAATTTCTAAGTGATATATTTTATACAGAGAGTCTTTGGTTAGAAGTAAATAAAATAATAAATTTTAAAAATATCTATTTTTCAATATATATATACTAGCTGCTCAGATTGCGTTTGGTGCTCTGCTCCCTGTTCACCTGAAGTAATTCGTATTATTTGGTTGAAAGTCTGTAGAGCAATGATTCTCAACCTTTTTTTTACCGCGGCACACTTTTAACGGTTTAAAAAACGGTTTACCTTTTTTTTTATTTAACTTTAAAATCACAATCCAGTACACATACTTATAAGTGATATTGAGATAATTTATATTATATATAATAATAAAGTTAATTGTTAAAATCCATAAAGAACAAGCAAACGTGAGCCGTTCCTCCTTTTTTTCCCACATTAATCTAATACTATAATAATAATAGATCTCTATTTAATTAATAAGGTCTTGAGGTTTAATCCTTCGTAATCTTCTATTTTGATCTGCCACATCGAGAAGACGGAGAGCCTCGACGTTTACGTGCATTTGCAGTCTTTGGTGGTGAGCTGCTGCGAATTTACGAATTTCTTGTTGAACCGTCTCTATTCCAAGATCCTGATGTAATTCATCGTTGCGTATATACCAGGCGCATTAATAATTGTCCTGAGTATTTTGTTTTGAAGTTTTTGTATTATTTGTACATTGCTCTTTGCAGCCGTACCCCAAAGCTGGCTACCATAGGCCCAAACTGGTTTTAGGACCTGCTTGTAGAGCATCAATTTGCTTTCAATTGGCAAGACTGATTCTCTTCCCATTAACCAATACATTCTTCTAAATTTATGACTTAGTTCTTCTCTCTTTTTTTTAACTAATGCGCTTTCCATCGCAGCTTAGTATCTAAGGTCATTCCCAGATATTTAGCTTCATTGGCATAGGGAATGACCTTATTGTTGAGAAAGATTGGGAACCAAATTGAAAAAAATTAGAAAAAAAAGTTTAAAAGCCTCGCAAAGTGTTAATCACTGCAGTAGAGGTTGTCATTTATTTGATTTATAATATTAAAATTAACTTTTTTAACTAATTTGGCGTCCTCACAACCATACATAATTTAAATAAATTCAAATATTTAATTTTTTTAAGAAATTTTTATGTTAATGAATAAGAATTTTGTTGTAAGAAATTGCCCCAAAAAATCTTTTGACTAATTGTAAAATAAATAAAACTTCTTAAAATAAAACAATTTTTTATTTATTTACCCATCCAAGTTGTATGAGGCACCTAAATTTCTAAATTTGGCAAAAGAAATTTAAAAAAGAAATTTAAAAGAGAAAAATTTTAAACAGTTTCGTTACAGATAATATTTTAATTTTTATAAATTGTAAACAATAAATCATTTTTAAAATTAAGTAATAATTGATAATTGAGTAATTAAAATAAAAACAATAATATAATTTAGTCATTTTAACTGATCTTTTAATAATATTTTTGACTCCAAAAACTCCAAAAAAATTAATTTCTGTTTTTTTAAATTATCCATTATATTATTATACCATTCACTTATAAATTATTTGCGTCGATGAGACACGCGCTTGCTGAGCAGCGCTACATACTACAATCCATATGAAGATGTGGAAAAATGGCTCGATGGGTGGTTCATGTCTAAAGGGGATGAATTCTTTTGAGGCCGAATCCACAATGTTCCAAAAAGATGGAAAAAAGGGACGGCAAATTCTTCGGGTAAAAGATTGTTCACTTTTCTGCTTTAAATATTGTGTTTTTCATAAAAAGCAGCGGTTTTAAGTTTGCATACTTGGTAATTTCCTAGTAATCGGTTCAGCCAATTTTGAATCTATATCGTCACAATTTTCCAGACAGACGTACAGAAATATACTTCAAAAATTTTAGATGTTATGAAACGTTAAAGGATACAAAAATTTTTACATTCTGAGTAATATTCAGACAAAAACTTTTGTATATATATATATATTATTATTATTATTATTATTATTATTATTATTATCAGATTTATCAGGGATATAATCACGTATTTTCGTGAGATTGTTTTCTCGACGTTTCGGCACCCATTTTGGCGCCATTTTCAAAAGATTAATTAGGTGGGAGTATTTTTGGGATTCTGGGTCATAGTCTGTGTGACCGAGGGTTAATATCGGGATTTTGGGTTGATAGGTTGGGTGGTTTTGTACTCACTACGTTGCTGTAGAGCTCCGAAGCTCAGTTGGCCTCGGGCTGTTGTCCAGTGCGGACGTGTGCCGGTCTCAGGATTCCTTAGGATTCTTCGGATTCTTGGTCACACAGACTAAGAGACCCAGAATCCCAAAAATACTCCCACCTAATTAATCTCTTGAAAATGGCGCCAAAACGGGTGCCGAAACGTCGAGAAAACAATCTCACAAAAATACGTGATTATATCCCTGATAAATCTGATAATAATAATAACAATAACATTCACGGAAACCTAAACCAACATATATATATAAGGTGTATGATGTCACAATATGAAACAAACCCCTAAGTCTTTTGAACAATTAGAGGGAAGTATAATCATATTTTGCCCTTAAAAGCGACCTTTGTAAATTTTCATTTCACTAGTTTCGTGATGTTAATATAAATATTGTAAAGAAATTCAAATAAAATATTTTTTTTAATATATAAAATAATATGCCTATAATATTACTATAATAATGGTATATGCATTCATTTTAAAATAATACGTTTTAAGTTTTTGAGTTGCCATTGTGGATAACTTTTCAAATGCTTTTATTCTGACAACCGTTTTTTTGTTGAGTTCGGCCTTTATATATCTTTAACACCTATAATATATTTATGTATAATTGAAAATATCGTTGCTCTCTATGACAATTAAGCCCTGACTAAATTTTAAAATAACCTTTCATTCTATATATTTTTAAATACATATATGTATACTTTATCTTCTCATGAAAGGTAAGAATTAATCCTCTTTTTTTTTAAACCTATTAAAAGATTAATTTTTAAACACTGACGAGAATTGAATGGTGAATAAATGGGAAAAGTAATAATACTAGTATCAAGCAAATTTATTAAAACTTCAGAAAAGGTATTTTGAAAATAAAAAGATAATACCATTGCTAGAAAACATGAATTCTATTTTCAAAACTTTTGGCAAATATTCTTGTCATTTCTATGCAAAGTCAAACGAGATAAATATTCAATTTTGATGAAAAAAAAAAAATAAATAAATAATAAAAAATAATAAAACTATCCAAAGTTATAGTTTTACATATATTGAAAAAAAATGAGACATTTTATATAAAAATATATCTATATTTGTTTTTTATTTCATCCGTTGGACAAACTTCAATTCTGTTGTTGCTAAGGCGTTTTTATTTTCAACCCCTTAACTTTAGGCAACTTGAACCTTTTTAAAATTGTTGAAAAAAAAAAACAAAACCTGAACTAAAGCACGTTTTTTTTTTTGTGCTTTTAACTATCAAGGAAGAGAATCGGAGAAGATATTTACCAAGTATTGGTTTCCGGTTGAACAAAACATACTTCTGTGTGTGTGTGTATGTGAGTTTATCGGTGGTAGTAGATGAATTGGATAAAGGAGGTAGAAAAGGATACAGAATATTCGCGTAGGCAACAGTAAACAAGCGACAGGGGGTTTGAGTTTCCTATCAACCATGCCTTTAATAAGCATCTAAGAGAGATCTACGATTAATTAAAACGTCCGTTCGTTTAATTATAGTTAACAGTAGTTGGTTCAATTAAAATTTGATTCCAAGATGGGAAAGGTAGACAGAGCCTATTTAATGTACATTAAAAGTTTTCTAAAGAAAAAAAAAAAGGTATTTTTTTCCAATTTAATCTCGTCAGAGATAGTAATGCGATCACGAAAATTTTTCATGTTGAGATTTTGATGTTTTTATACGTTTTGAAGGTTCCTGAGTCATTTTCACTAAGGTTGAGAAAAATGTCTGTGTGTGTTTATGTGTATATGTGTGTGTGTATGTAGACAAGATTACGCAAAAACGGTTTCAGCTAGAATAATGAAATTTGGCATTATTCAAATTTGGGCATTATTCAAAATTCGTAGTTTTCTATCAACTTTTGAGAAATGTAGCTCATTCGGAAGAGGACCATTATTTCCTACCACGTTTTCATTTGTTTCCCTATATTCAAATATATATGATAAATATAGTTTTAAATAGTTTAATTTTGGAGATTGAAATGACAATTACTAAATCTATACATATTTTTTCAACCGGAATTTTCTTGTTTCGTGAATGTTATTAAAAAGTATAGATTTAGTAATTGTCATTTCACGATACATTTTATTTATAGATTAATTTCAAATAAATTTTTATAATTTTTAAGTTTAATTTTATTGTAAACACTAATAATTATTTTATTAAATTTCTTTCATGTTTATTTATTAGCCTTTAAAATTTTTGACTATGGTAAAGCTATTTTTTGGAATCAATTCTTTATAGCAACTTTTCTATTCCAACTTTACAAGTTTTGTATATTGTATGATTGAAGGTATGAAAACCACACCGTGAAAAAAATAAAGGATCATTAATTTTCCATTTCATATTAATACTATAGTAGATTGCAATTCTGGTCATTATTTCAAAAGTACTTATTAATTTTTGCTATACTACTTTATTCAGATTTTCATAAGTATTTCATAACTGTTCGGTTTTATATTTCCCAAAATTATGAAACTGATTAATTACTTTTTATTTATTTACATATTGTCTATAATATTGTAAATTTTATTATAATAACCTTTTCATTGATTTTCTTTATTAAATATATTTTCATTTATATCTTAAAATATTGTTAATTCATTTTATTTTGCCTTTCAAAAACCAATAACTATATTTAAGACTTCTGCTATTTGTTTTGTTTATCAAATATATTTTATTCCAATTTTTTTACACTTTTTAATTTTATATATATATATATATATATATATATATATATAATGTTTAAATTTTAAAGAATTAATAATCATTTACATCAATCAATCAATCCTATCACACTTTGACTTTTTCTGAATTATTTCATAAACTTAAATATTTAAAAAAAATATTTTATAATATAATTCGCACACACAGAATATATATATATTTAAAGATCGAGAGAGTGAGAAGTAAATATATTTTCGAAAGAGTAACAAAACTAAACTAGTTTTCAAGGAAACTGTCTGTCACTCTGTCAACATGTCAGTGAATATTAATATTCTAGTAATAAGTTTGATTGATATTCATCCTGAAGAGGATGGATTCGTGCGCGTTGTGATCTAAATATTTTAAACCACCCTTCTCCTCCAACACCCACACATTAATACAACTAGAATGTTTCAAAATTACAATTTCTACTAGAAAGAAGAGTAAAAAAAAAAAAGAAAAAAAGAAAAAGAAAAAAAAGAAAACAAAATGTTTGTAAAGATGTAAAACCCGATGACCAATGAATGTTTACACGTTACAAATTGACTCGTTTATCAGCTTGTTTGTTGCCTGTCGATTGAACTTGTATACAATACAAGCAATCAAAAGAAACAAGTCAATTTAAACAACGATGAGTTGTTTTTTTTTTTTTAGTTTTTATTTTAGAGAGTGGGGGCGGGGAGAGGTGGTGTTATTTTTATTTAAAACGATCTATCATCATATACTTTTGTAATTTTGATAAAACTTTAATCGAAACAGAGGAAGAAGAGGAAATTGGAATGTAATGATGCATGCGAGTGGACCGCAGTGGAGAAAGGATTATAATGAATTTTCACCAGTTAATGAGGTTTTGGTTGGTTCTGAACGACAAATGGTAAAATGTTTTCCTGGAAATTCTTAAATGAGGGAGCAAATGATCGCTTTTATTTCACAATCAGTGGTCACCTATCATTATGAGGGTATGCAATTATATATTTATTAAATTGTTTCACAAAATTTAAATTTTTTCCCGAAATTTTCAAATTAAAAAACAAAAACTTTAACTATATAAACGGTTCACAAATAATTTTACAGAAAAAGAGTTATAACGATTTAAATAAGGGTGAAAATTGTTTTTAATTCACCCCCTCCAGCTCCTCTTTCACCACGAATGAATGAATAGATATTAATTATGAAATATAAAAAAAAAAGAAAGAAAAGAGTTTGAATGGAAGATGCGACTCTTTTCAAATGATATCCAAAAGATATTTTGTTGCTTTTTGTTAAACTAAACTTTGTATTCATGGCATGGAACTTTTCATCTAAAAAGAAGTTTCAAGTTGAACAAAAACATTTTACCTCCTATTGTCTTTATTTATTTATTTATACGCACCCTTTGACGAAATATATTTGCCGTTAAAATTATTTAGGATACTTTACTTAAAACAAAATATGCTCAATTTTTTTTGCAATGTAATATATTCTTAATTATTATTACAACTTTGGCATGTTGCCATAAAAAAAAAAATTAAAATTAAAATTAATTAAAAATATAATATAATATAATATATTTAATGATTTTAATAACAAATGAAAATTTTAAAAATAGTTATATATCGATAATCTTGAAAAAAAAAAATTATTATTCCATGAATGAAGTTTATAGTCGAGAATAATTGAAAAATTTCAAAAATAAAATTTATAAATTAATTATTTTACAGGTTGTACAGTCCATGACTTTATGGAACAAGAACATTTGATAATAGGAACTTTTGTTGAATTTATGAAGCGATAAAAGTTTAAATCACTGGAGAATAATGTACAAGAAATTATTTCTATGAATTCACAAAGATAAACACATAAAATAGATGACCCTATGATGGAGGGAGGACTTGGTTCGAATGAGTGAAATCTCGACCACACAGGAAACGATCTGTCACAGTGACGACGTAGCAAACAGTTGTATTATGCAATATTACTTCATCTTTGTCACTTAGAATTCGTACTACCGCTACTCACTTGGCGTTGTCTCAATGCTCGATTTTAGACCATAAATAAGAATCATGAGACCCATGGTTTAAGGAAAAGATAATGAGATTTGTTTCTAACGATTTTAATTGAATATCGACCGGTGGGTATATTCAAACCTCAGTTAATGAATGGACTTATAATATGAAATTAGGAGAAGAAAGAAATTGGTTAATGGTGGAATGATTATTATACGCGCTTTATTTAGTTTCATACCGTGTCCTGTCGTCAAATCTTGCAAGATTAATTTAATGTTCGAATGAGCTGAAATTTTGCATTCATATGTAACTCCGATGGCAATGCAATATTATGAATATCAGGTGTTAGGTGACCTCGGAGGTATAATTAATAATGATATTATTATTATTAATTATTAATAATTTAACTAATTCTTAACACTATAACCTGAAAACATAAACTGGGCGAAATTTTTTATCAAGAATAAAAAAAAACTTTTTAAAAGAAGGCTGTTATTTAAATGCACTAAAAAAATAAATTACACCGCGATTTCCTTACAATTAATCATATCTGAAAAATGAAGTTTGGGCGCCAAACATGCAAGGAAAGGAAAAGATTACGAAGGACATTTCATTGAATATGCAGAAAACCTTTCTGTTTTTTTCCTTTTCGATTATACTTGATAACTATGTCTATTTGAAGTAGAATTTGCGTTTTTCTCTCCAGGTTTGGCTTTAATTTTTTGGATATGATTAATTGTAAGGGAATCGTGGTGTATGTGGAGAAATTATTATAAAAAAGTTTTTTTACATTTTTTTTATTTCAAATATGTTTATCACTGAGGGGAATTCAATATTAACATATAGAAATCTACATATATATAATTGAAGAATAGCTTAAACTTCATAAAAAAAAAATTCATAAATTTAAAAACAAATATCTATGTAATGTTAATTTTATGATATATAATTTGAAATATAAATAAATCTATTAAATAGAATAAACTCAAAAACACTATACAACTATAAAAGGAAAAGGTATTTGAATTGAAATTAGCTGTAATATTATTGTTTATAAACTTTTTTTTAAGATTAGTTTTATTTTCAAGAAATTATATTACAAGTAAATCAAAGTCATCTTAGGAGCCAAAAATGTATTAAAAGTAACCGGAACGCCAAATATAATCATAAAAATATTCAATTCACTGATTTTCAATCTTTTTGAATTTTTCTTTTTATTAAAATTCAAAAGAATTTTTATAAAATGTAAAAAGATCGACTGATAAAATGATATACAATATATACGTACCATATATATAGTATATACCTATTTAGAAAAAAGTAAAATGTTTTTTTTCACTACAACATAGATATCAATGTTCAATTGCTTTATTATAAACTGCAACGAAAGGGTGCGGGTAGACGTTTTCTCTCTTTTCATTCGAAAAAGAGGCTGCTGCTCGATAAATTGCTAACAAAAGAGGAAAACTTTTCAATACGGTTGTGAATACTTTCTCTCTCTCTCTCTCTCTCTTTCTCTTCCTTTCTTTCTGTGTGTCTGTCCATATGTCTATCTTTTTGATGGGAGAAACGAGCATCTGGCCTATGTTCTACTCACCTTAATTGCCGTGTTTTCTTCCCTTTCCACTCTCTTTTAGTCCCTAACCCTTATGTTTAACGAAAGTTATTTAAAACATTCCCTAGGCATTGACCTACTTTTCAAATACCTAACCTTTTTCATTTTGTTCTCATTTCAATTGAATACCACATTTCCTTTTTATTTTATTTTTTTTCGATTTGACAAAATGTAAGCGCAATTGAAATGAAAATGAAAATACAATCCAATGAATACGGATATATGTCTAGGGTAAAAAAAATTAAAATCAAGTTTAAAGTAAAAAAAAAATATAATAATAAAAAAAAAATTAAATACAAGAAATAATTTACTGTTAATCAATTACTTATTTAAGCATAATCTATTTTAGGTTTTGTTTTCACTTATTTGATTTAAAGTGAAAGGTTGATTGTGAAAGGCGCCTAACATTTATGCAACCCGATTACTTTTTTGTTTTTTTTTGGCAAAGATTTATTTATATATCTATAAGGTAATGGTACTTATAGTGGTCAACATAAGTGTAATTTTTTAAGAATGCTTATAATTATAAATAATATTATAAATATATATGCTTATAATTATAAATAGAGAAACCTATAGTTATATGTATATATATATATATAACTATTGTTCAGCCCTTAAATTAAATTTTTAATTTTTAAAAAATGGAATCTCTATACCTAAGGTGGACGCAAATTAATAGTATATCAATTATAAATATTATTATATTAGTTACTAGAGTTATACTCGGACCGTCTTTGGCGCTCTTCCAATCTAGACAATTAATTTTAAATTCATTAAATAATATATAATTTTTCAACAATAAGGCCCTTTGGCAATAATACTTCATAATGTGGTTCTTTAATTTATAATTGTGGATTTTAATTAATAATAAGTATAGATTTAAAAACATAAGCTTAATTATATTGTCCAATTACCTAAAGATTTTGCTAAGAATTCTCAATAAATAAATTAATATTCAATATAATTCAATATATTTTATCTTTCGCTAGTAAATTGTTAATTTATTCATTGCAATCAACTCATCGTAACGAATATAATTTGGAAAGATTAATTTTAAAATATCATATCATTTAGAATCGATGTAAATTGAAAATAATTCTTATTTAAAGTAAGAGTTTTGCAATCTTGTCCAGTTTATTTATCCACGACAGAATATTTTATTCAATGAATTATTTAACTTATTTTTTATTAAATTAATATTAATGTGAATTTATTATGATAAAATAGATTTTTTAAAGATTTTATATTTGATATTGTTTTATAATTTTGATCAATTATCAAAAAAAAAACAACAGCACACCTCTCAATCTTAATTTAAATTCTCCTCTAAACATTTTTTACGGGTTAATTTCCCTTTATTAGATTTATAAAAAATGATTTAATTATATAAAAACAACATGAAAATGTTTAAGATGAAAATTTGTTGATTTAAATACTTTTCAGAGATTAGTGGCTTTCGTGTATTTAAATCTCAATTCGTTTAAATAATAACTTCTTATAAATATTTATAATCACTAAAGATTGAAAAAAAAAATGATTTAATTTTGTTTTTAATATTATGAGAATTATACCTATATATATGATAATTTTCAAGTTTAGCAAATTATATTGTCTCATACAAGTACTATTATATAACAATATATATATATATATATATATATAATGCGCTACAGGGTGAGAGGTTAGCGTAGCTTCCTCACATTCTTGTGGTTCCGGGTTCAAGTACATTTCTCTAGCTGGGGTCTATTGGACGGAGTCAACCCAGCCTCCGGGATCAAAATTGGGAAAGCTACTTGATAGCCGATCAAGAAAATCAAAGTAAAGGTTGATAGGACCCGTTCTACTGATCATAGGACAGCGAAATTATATAACCGACTTAATAAACGTTGTCCTTGCGTAGGATGTACAGTTTATTATATATATATTTAGTATTTATAATTATTAAATTATATTTTAAGAAAAGGGAAAAAGGTGAGATAAGAGATTCTGTTTATTGATGACTTATTTTGTATTTATATCCAATTTATCAAATAATTTTATATATTACTCGGAAAGTCATCCCCCCTCCTCCCTTATTTCAGCAGTTCACCAGAATGAACCAGGAAATTCTGTTTATGTTAAGCGCTTTTATCTCCAAAATATTAATGGGACAAATTTCGGAAGTGATGACCTACCTCGAGGATCTCATCACCGAGGCGCACATTTCCTGCCCGGCTGGCGGCGCCTGTCGGGTTCAACCCGCAGACGAGGACCGCCATCCGGCTGCGGTCCTTGTGCCCGGAGAGGCTCAATCCCAGGCCTCCGGGACCCCGTTCCAGGACGACGACCACAGCGCCCGGGCCGTACTTCTTCTTCACCTTATCTAAAGCACACATAAAAACACACCTCATGAATAATTTAATAATATAATAATAATAATAATAATAATAAAACAAATATGAACTGACTATTAGATAAAAGTGAGGAATAATTATATACCATCTACATATATTTAGATTATAAACTTTACTTTGTTTAAAATATTAAATGTAATAATTCCACTCACAAAGAGAATTTGGTTTGTTTCTATTAGATTATTCGTTTTTCTTTCTTTAATTAAATTTAATTTTCATTTGCATTATATTTATATAATAAATATAGAAATTTAATCACATAAATATAAGTTTTATATATATATATATATATATATATATATATATATATTTCAAAAAAGCTGTAATATTTATTATAATTTTAATAAATATTTCGTAACTTTATAAGCAAAAAAATAAAAGGGGATGTGGGTTGGATCAATCAAAAGATTATATAATAGGTAAAAAAACATGATAAAAAATGTTAATGCAGTCATAATTCCAAAAGAGGATTTACATATCAAATAATTTATTTTTCAAAAAAATCTCATTATAGAGATATGATTCTATGTTATAAATAAAAAAAATAGATTAAAAAAAAAATAAATTATAATTATTATTCATTTTCTATAATTTTCTTTGATGATAATTCATCTCTTTTCTATTAAATATAAATTAAATTTAATGTATTTATATATTGTAGATAAAAAGGTCTCTGGAATGAGACAAATTAAGTCATTTGTAATAAATGTATTGTTATAGGATTTGTAATTTACTTGATTAATATTAATTATTTATTTATTTATTATTAAAAATGGCTTTAAGATGTCATACATTTTAATCAGCACAATATGTTACAATTTCACAAAAAACAACAATTATTATTATTATTATTATTATTTTTGGGATATTAAAGCTTGAAGCATAAAAGTTTGTATTTATATAAGATAATACAGGTAATTTATATTTTAACGTAATTTAATATAACTCCAATATTATTTAAATGATATTTAATAAATATTTTGCGATATTTCATTGATGTTAAATAATTGAAATTTTGTTGAACAATTTATTATTTTGTTAATGATAATATTAGTAGTTTCTCTGATCAATCTTAACTGTAGGCCACTGCAATGAGGCACTTTCATGTGTCAAATCACTTAATTAATATATAAGATCGTTTCTATTTCTGGTACGGAGAGTGACATGTCACTTGTTAATTAGGCAAATACTCAGAGACGAGCAGATACAAGGATGTTAAATTTATCATGAATCCACAAAATTCTAAAACAAATTATTTATATAGAATTGAAAGGTTAAAAAAGAAGAATTTAAATTATATTTAGAAATAAAAATAACACCATCACACCATTATTAATGTGTTAATAGTTTGTATAAACTATTTAAGTTATTAATTATTAACTACTATTAAATTAATATTGTTATTTCATAAAAACCACGAATCAACATTTCAATTCATCTCAATATTGTTAATAAAAATTCTACAACAATTTTTTGATTTGATTTTTTATTAAAATTTGTTTCATTTTACCCAAAAGTTCTTGATCAAAGCATTCACATTTTTCCAAGCTATTTCTCTCTCTTGAGCTACACTCATCCAACACAAACCTACCTTACACACTCACTTAAATCTCTTATACTTTTATTATCTCACCAGAGATGTTATTAGGATCACGAAAATTTTCGATGCCGAGATTTTGATGTTCCCTGAGTCATTTTCACTAAGATTCTGTGTATGTAGAAAAGATTACGCAAAAACGGTTTAAGCTAGAATAATGAAATTTGGTATACGGCCATTATTTAAAATTCGTAGTTTTGTATCAACTTTTAAGAAATGTAGCTCATTCGGAAGAGGACCATTACCTACCACGTTTCCATTTTTTTTGCTCTAAACTCACCGTAAAATAAATTTGATAATTTTTCACAAGATTAAAAATTGTATAAAACTGCTATCTATAGAATTTCAGCTTGATTGAATCACTGTCGACTGCAAATCACGCGCCAGCATGTGACGTGGTACCATTAACAAAGAGCGAAACACGCGCTGGTTTAATAAATATTATTAATTTATAATTTAATTAATTAAATTTAATTTAAATATAATATATGTTATTTAATCCAATTCAAATTGCGAGATAGTCGAGTGGAGACACTCATAAATGTTGCGAAAAATCCTATTCTCAAATTCTCTAAATGTACTCTCGTCTCCCATGGTCATAGACCACGCCTCACATTCTTATAATACAACCGGAAAAAATAATTGTTTTATATATTATAATTTTAATTCCTTTTGATAATCATTTTGACGATATAAGCTCATTTACTACATGATAACAGACATTACCCGATTTAAATTCTTCTCGAATATTCCTTCGTGATTACAGAACCTAAGTATTTAAATTTTTCAAAATTTTCAAATTCTACATTTTGTGTGTTAATACTCCTCTCTGTTGCTAAATATTTTGTCTTAGCTCTATTCATTTCGAGGCCAACTTCTTTCCCTGCTTCGATTAATTTTTCTACGCTATCTTTAATTGCAATTTCTGAATCTCTTTTATAATTAAATCGTCTGCGTAACCTAATACTTGTATTTTTTTTGTTTAATTGGATTTCGTTTGATTTTCCTCTAATTTGTCTAATCACGTATTCCAGTACTAAATTAAATGGAATGGTGATAGTTTAACTTATAACAAGGTTTTAATCTTCATTTAATTCTCAAAAACCTTACCCAATCACGTTTACCATTTATTTAAATTTTATTATAATTTTTTTCTATTTATTACAATGTAAATAGATTTTATCTTCTATTTAATTGCTAATTAAATATAAATTAATGTAAATAATACAATTATGTAAATAGATAATCTACAATAAATGTAACAGATTTATTTGTATTCATATATATATATATATATAGTTCTACATTGTATGGAATAAATAATGAGCATTAATTTTAACATATCTATTAATAATATGCAAATTCAGCCAATGATGATAAAGGAGGGAGTTTGGTAAAATATGCTGAATTCTTGGGAAAATATAGATTTATTAATAATTATGGGGTTCATTTATATATTAAATCGATTGGTAAAAATTATGCAAATTGTTTGTTTATTGAAATAATATTTCTCGGGAGGGGGGGGAATGTTGGATGAAATATTTTGTTAAATTTTATGAATGCTCCAATTTAGTTTTTATTTTCTAAATAAATAAATCGAATCACATATCAAAGTATAAATATGTTCGTGATAATATTTTAATTATATTATTTATTTCTCGGTATATATACAAATAATATATCATTAAACATAAATTATTTTCTAACACTTTATATAAAATATATATTATGAAAATAAAAAAATTTTAATATTTATTTTAATTTATATAATTATATTATATATTATAATTTTGAATGAATAAATTTGAGTTTATTTATAAAATAAATTTTATAGAATAACCTTATTTTTGGTAATAAATTTAATTTTATTTATTAAATAAAATAAATAAATAAAATAAAAAATAATATAATATAATAATAATAAAATAATAAAATATAATGCATATTTATAGTTTATTCTTTTATCCTCTTTTTCAATTATAAATAATATAATAATAAAAAAAAACAAGTCTAATTTCTTTAAAAATGTGACATATAACATATCATAATATAAATTACTTGACCAAGGACATTGGTGATTAGTTGGTTAATTAAGCCACCACTTGGCTCAATTTATAACAAGAATTACCGGTAATAAATACTTTTCTCCATTATAAAACATTACGATGATTAAATTTTAAGGAGACTAAGTATATAAAAAGCAATTTAAAATGTTTACTTTAACACATGAATTCAATTTTTTATTATAATTTATTTTATAATATAATAAAATTTATATATAAAGTGGCATTAAAGTTAAATTGAAAAATTTTGATTAGTTATATAAAATTAATAAATATATACAACTTAATAGGAAACTTTCTTCTTCTCAGTTTTTACCGACCGACGATAGTAAGGGAGGTATTGTTTGAGTCTGGTTTAATGCAAATATATCAATTCCAATGAAACATTATCAAAGAATTAATAATTAATCTTACTAAATTTTGTATTTTATAAGTTTAATTTTAATTTATATAACTTAAAATTTATTTATAAATTAAAATAAAATATAAATAAGTGTGTAATCTTTAGATTATAGCTTGCCTAATTTTGATGTATATACTCTTATAATAATATTTGAAAATGATTTCATTATTTTTTTTTTGAAATTACAGTTCAATCTATTCATAACTATTGAATGGATGAGAATAAAGGGTGTGAGGTGGGTTTTGGAGGGAGGAGAAACAGGTGAATTAGTTTAGGGTGAATGCGCGTCCAACACCGATTGGACTCACTGATCAGAAGGGCTTATTTTATGCGCCACCGATTTCAGTAGTAGAAACCATTCAATTCCATTTGCACCTTTTGACCCCTTTGACTCCCCTACTGGTCTGGCATCCCAACCAACTATCCAACTCCTACCTCCTTCTTTACAACAACAATCCTGTTAATTATTCAAATCTGTGAATCGTATCTAATTATTGACTTGCTGACGTGATCCCTTTCAAATATAGATAATTTAGGGAGAGGGGGAGAAAGAGGGACACAAGGAATTTATTTTAAACATATTTTTATAGTCGGTCACTCTAAATAAATATTTAAAAAATTGCTGTTAGAAAAATTCAATCTTCAATTCTGTTATATATATTGTTTTTTGGATTTTTTTATACTCGTAAATAAAAAAAATGTGAGTATCTAAAGACAGTTAAAAAATAAATAAATGGGATATTACATGATTCATTATGAGTGATACTATTTTCCAAAGGCAAAAACCAAAATCTGTTTATTAATAATATCATATAAAAGAAATGCGAAAAAATGAGATAAAAATTATAATTTTTATGGTAATTTAAGAGTAGAACTCCAAAGAAAGGTAATCAACCAAAAGATACATGCTCTTTTTTATTTTATTCATTTTTATTCACAAATGAGCGTAGAAATAAAATAAAGAAAGTGAGAGAGAGAGAGAGAGGGGAGAAAAGAGAAAATAAATGATGATGATAAATTGTTGTAAACATATTTGTTGGAAAAGTATGGCTTAAAAAAGTTGCCTTTTACTTTTTCTTTTTCCACTTTCGTTTTGTGCATCTATCTTCATCTGGAAGTTAAGCTTGTATTCTCCTACCCCACATTCAACCCTTCATTCTGCACCCCTCAGATACAAATAAAAATCCACACCTTTTCTCTTTTCTCATTTAGCCATTTTTCATGGAATAAATAACAAAGAATGATTTATAATAATAATAATAATAATAATAATAAGTATAAAAGATTAGAGAAAATAATCTAACATAAAATTTATTCATTTATGAATATAAAAGTTGCTGTAAGAATTATAAAGAAGAAATAAATGAAATGAGAAGTGTAACTGAAAAAATGATGAG